>JAPPVO010000010.1:92221998-92513703 GCA_030407325.1 Camellia japonica | reverse complement strand
TGCATTTTGCCCCTGCCTGCAGGTATATCTCTTGTTTATCTTGTCTGTTTGTCTAAGTCTTCGGCCTTGTCAAAAATGGGTCGTCTCTAGGCTTTGACATTCACTCCCGTCACCTATGACTTTCGAGTTCTGTCAAAGAGGGGCAACTGTAGACACCCCATTTTTGACCGACCTTAAGACTCAGACGTCATCGATTCAGCGCTCGGTGGTTGCGCATGTTGTGCTCATTCTGAGGTTACGGAGTCTCGGCCGAGAGCCTTACCCCCGGACCTCGGGACTCTTTTGTGCTTTGCCTCGGTTTGCGAACCAGGTCTTGTTTTCTCTTCCCGAAGGGAGGGAGAGGTCTCGTAGACCATCTCTCAGTGGCCGTAGGCTACTTTTCGTGGTCGTGGGCCACTGTTCCCGTTTGGAGACCAGTTTCTGATTTTCGGAGCCGTCGGTCGTGTGCCTCGGTTCGGGACCGCTTAACTTTCTCCGTTTGGCACGGTTTTTGGTACACATCTTGTTTCCTTTGTCTAGAGGGACACTGTGACCTAGGAGACCACCTTTGTGGTCGCATGCCACTTTCGGTGCTTAACAGCCTGTTTTCGGGGCACCCGGCTGCGCGTTTTGCCCCCCAAACCCTCGTTTTACATCCGTGTTGGCTCATTTTTGGCATGGACCTTGTTATCCTTATTTGGGAGGTGGTACAAGGGTGGGAGACCACCTTTTCTCCTTAAAGACCACTTTTCTCCCCGCTTGTCGGTTTTCTGGTTTTCTTGTCAAGAAGCTGGTTTTCTTGGTTTTTGGGCCACATGTACTGGTCTCCCACCCCACCACTAGCTTGCATTCAATGTGGAGACCATCAAATGGGCTGGCCGACCACCTTTTTTTTGCCCTGACCCTTTTGACCTGGTCGGCCAACCAGGGAAAGTGGTCGGCCGACCACCTGAACTGGTCGGCCTGCTCCCTCCTTTTTTGTCTCTGTGAGTTGTTGCCAACTGTGCCAGCTAAAAGGCACAGACTAGATCCTCCATACACGTATATGGAGGATCTTTGGCCTTGTTTCTTGGCTTCTTGGAGAAGCTTTGGTCTCTTTTGGCTATAAAGGAAGGTCTCCCCCTCCTTTGCCATGGTTCAGATTTTGGTTAAGGGAAATACATATATCTCTCTTTGTCTCTACATTTAGGCTTAGAAAGGGTATGATTCTTGGCCCTTTGCACACCACTTCATAACCTAACACTTCCACCATCAACCTAAGCTTCTTGAAGGCCATTTTCAGAGGTTAAGGAGCTGTGTTTTGGGTCCAGAAGTTGCTGGTCTTGTTGAGCTTCAAGGGTAACACACTTTTTCCCTTTTTGAGCTCTATTTTGATCCATCTCTTAGCCTTATTTGCATGCATATTTGAGCTTGGTTGTCAACTGAAAAAAGTCTTGTTTTGAGGTACTTTTCATGTTTGTTTAAGGCCATTTTGTTGTTGGGGGTCATCTACCCCCTTGCATGCTTCATTTTGCCTTGTTTTGAGCCATGCCTTAAGGCCATTATTTTGATCTTTGCTTGGCCTTTTAGCCACTGAAATCTAGTGGATTTTCAGTGGTTGGCATACTGTTTTGAGGGCCAAAATCAGAGAGGGGCTCTCTCCTTGTCTCGTTTGTTGGCATTTTTGGCCTTCCAAAGGAGCCTTTATTTCCACACTTCCTAACCTTGGTTCAGGCCCTTTTTGGTGGTTTTTAGGACCTGCATAAGCTCTATCCAGAGCTGGTTTTCTCACCGTGGGTGTCCCTTTTACATGTGTAAAATAATCTCATCCATTGCTTATCAAAGGAGCATGTCATTCTTGCATGCATTGATCATGTTTCAGTGGGTTTTGGGGCATTATTTGGCATGTCATGCCTCTGGCTTTGGCTGGTTTAGTGGCCTCTTGAATGCTTCATAGGCTTGTAGTGTAATCCATGCTCACTAGCTTACATCGCATGTTGTTTTGGCCCTCGATTCTAACATATTTTGGCCATGTTCTAAACTGATTTTATCCATATTTTGGGCTTCCTTAGCTCTGTTTTTAGGCCTCTTGGTCGAATGATGCTTGCTATGCATGGTTGTAGTGCAATACCCGTGCCTAGCCTTGAGTTTTGAAGCCTCTTACATGCTTAAATTGAGATGTTTCCATGTTTTAGCATCATTGTGCATGATATTTCAGAGCATATAAGGTTTCCATATTCCCATATTTTCCACTCTTTAGATGTGTTTGAGAGTCGTGCTTGTTTGCCTCATTTATGGGCCATTGCATGAGCTTCATTTTTGTGCCTTCCAAGCCACCATCTTAGTCCATTTTGCTACTGTTTTGGGCCTACATAGGGACTATTTGGGGCTGGTTTGGTCATTTAAGCATTGCTTTGCATGCCTATAGTGTAATGCATTTCACTAATTTCGGTACTTAAGCCTCTTGAATGCATAACATGAGTTGTTTGCATCATTTGGGACCATTTTGTATGCTATTTCAGAGCTGGAACTTGTGCCATTGTGTTCCATATTTCATCCTTGCCATGCTTTTGTAGAGTTGCATCTTGTGCCTTAGGTTTGAGCCCTTGCATTGTGCATGCTTGTGTGTGTGTTATTGCATTATTTTCATCATGCACGGTCACTGATTTGGGTGTGGCTGAGGTCCACTCATTTTGGTTTAAGTCCATTCTTGCATTGAGTATGCCATTGTAGTTCATAGCATTGAGTATGCCATGTCATCGCATGTTTGATCATTGCATTGCGTATGCCTCGTTCATAACATCGCGTATGTTAGTTGCCATGTGCATTGCGTATGCCATATAGCCCATGTGCATTGAGTATGCCATTTTTAGCTCATAGCATTGTGTATGCCATTTGCATGCTTGCATGTCATTCCGTGCATCTTTGCATCACTTAGTTACATTGCATTTATGGTTGTATATTCGAGGTCGCATTGTGCATGCCTTACTTGTTGCATTGTGTTTAGAGTAGGGTTTAGTCCAAACACGGGAAATGAGGGACGTTTCGTACTCAAAGTGACGAAACGTGCCTCAATTCCCAGTCGCCGACACTCTTGACTATCCATGATAGAGTTGTTGGCTGTAGGTGTTTATATGTGCATTCATTTCACATTGAGTCGTGCAATTCGACTCCTCGGCCATCATGCATCGAGATACGTGATTGGTGGCACGAGGATCGAGGACTACACTCACTAGAGCTTGTGCAATGACGGAGAGAGTGGTCATGCACACATATGTTGAAAATGCCTTGCCTTCTCTCTCTCTTGCCTTTGTTGCAGAAAAACCAGAAATCAGCAGAGGAAACTAGTCGACCGACCAGGTTTGCTGGCAGGCCGACCACCCTTCTTGGTTTCCACCACAAAAGGTGGTCGGTAGTTGGTCTCCCATGCCTGTAAGCTGGTCGGCAGCCTTCCCCTAGCTTCCCAGGGTGGAGTTTCATCTCCTTGGAGCTTTGTGTAAGTTTCTGAGTTCAATTGCAAACAAAGGTGAGTCGGAGCATCGCGATGGATTTCCCGACAAGGCGACTCGAGCATGCATGCATCCTTTGTCATTCAAGGCAGAGCTGAGGCAGTCCATTTCATGTAGCTTGCATGCTAGTTTATTTGCTTCCTTAGTTAATTTGTTAATTAATTAATGTTGTGTAATAATTAGCTGTAATTCGTTATTCATTTTGGTTATGTAATAACTAGTTTAATTAGCTTAGGTTAGCTAGTTGGTTGTGTATTATTCATTCGGACCCTCCGAGGGGGGCAATGTTGTAATAAGTGTACGTGTGTGTGATGCATGTCTTCCAACCCCCACTTCTTTCTCCCTTTTATTTACCAGCTTATGATGGTTAGATTAGGGCATGTTTCAATTAGCATCCTTATGTTCGCATGTTTGCATTCATTCATCTGTCTTGCATGCACCGGGCTCGGCGCATCATACTAACTGCATTGTATTTCAATACCAAGTTGAATACATGTACCAATTGTTGCATTTCACATGTCATCTTAGAATAGCCGAGCCTATCTTAGTTGCATTTTGCATGTGTTGCATTAGGCATTCTTAACATAGTTAAGATCATGCATTGATTACTAACTAGCTTCTTTCTTTGGCTCAGAGTACTTGGTGAGTGTTTATGTTTTAGCATCCTTGCATGTGTGTGAGTGACTGCCATGATAGCATGCTTACCATGAGGCTATTTGCTTACGTGATATAATTGCCTGAATGACTGTGGGTGAAGGTTGGATTACTTGGATTGGAACAATGCGTTGAATGCGAGTTTTAAGCCCACTTGAGAGTGGCAAATTACCATGTTTTCTAAGCCCACTTGAGAGTGGCAAAATCCGCATTTTAGCCTACTTGCGAGTAGCAAACCGTTTTCAAAACCAATATGCAATGCTTTGTTCCAACTTAGGCGATCTAGTCTATACTTGTATGCTGTGCGCATCACATAGTAATTCTAGGCTAATAAACCGGAATAAGAACGCATGTGTTTTCAAAAACTCGATATCATGCTTAGTAGTGGCCGATCTTTGATCGGGCGAGCGGGGGTGCTCATGAAATGACCTTCCCCAATCGTACCCAAGTTCCCGAGCCGAGGCAACTTTGGTGATGACGGATACGTGGCCTGAGGCACGAGTCAGGGTTTCCTAAATTCTTCCAAAATAAAATATTTAGGTGGCGACTCTATATCTGGCAAAGCAGTCCATGTTTGGCACTTCTTTCTAAAAATCAATTTTTCAAAACGATTTGCCAGATTTGGACTCTTTGGTGATTTATCGATCTTGCATTGCACTTTGTGAGATTAGATTCAGAACCGTGACATTTGAGTCCGAACTGTAGTAAGCCCAATGAACAAAACGGGATTTTCCCGGGACGTTCGGGGACGTGTACACCTAGTCCAAAGGCATGTGGGTTGTGTAGCACCTCCGCCAATGCTGCAACACTTTCCCGACCACTCTTTCCAAGCCCCATTCCCTGAATGTGCCGCAGTTTGTTCGTAAAGTAGATAGACTGGGCATTGATATACATGCCTTCATCCGTGCCCAGAATGGTCTGCACTATCCGGGCTTCAGCCAGAGTGAATCCCGAGAGGAATACATCTTCATCGCCATGGTTGATCTCTAGCACTGACGTAGTCACCTCCAGAGGCAGATGGATGGATTTGTTCCCAAAAACAATTGCTACTCCCCCCTATAAGGATACTTCAACATTTTATGAAGGGTGAAGGACACAGTCTTCACGTGATGTAACCAAGGCCTCCCCAATAACATGTTAAAGGTGGTTGGCACATCCAGTACGTGGAACTCAATCTCTTGTTCTGATGGGCCTACCTAAACCCGCACTTTTACTGTACCAATGACCTCCCTGCTTGTATTGTCATACGCCCGTATCACCTGGGCTGTGGGAACAAAGTCTGCCAGTTTAAGGGCAACTGCATAAGCAATACGAGAACGACAAACATTAATGGTAGAACCAGTATGTCCCAACAACACTAGCACCCACTTCTCCCTGCATTCCAAAGAAATGTATAACGGCTTGTTGTGGGCCGATCCTTCCGACGGCAGCTCTTTGTCAGAGAAGGTAAGCATTGGCTTGGCACCACCCAAAAAAACCAAGCTGACAAGTTGCTTGGGCGTAGTATCAATGGAAAATTTAGCCTTGTCCATTGCCGACAATATCGCCTGCCGGTGCACCCGTGAAGCCATAAGGAGCCCCCATATAGAGATATCAGCTTGGATTTTCTTAAGCTGTTTCAGAACTAACTCCTCTTTTAGTTGTTTCTCTTTCTGTTTCTCGACCTCCCGGTCCTTTCCCGATGGATCTGCTTGATCCAGGTGTAGTGGCTTAAAGTACCGTTCACTGCAGGTTAGATGGTCTATTTCCTCAGCATACCATGTATTATCCGGGAGGTAGCCTCCCCAATCTTCGTCGGTATAGGCCAGACACAAATCATTGTCATCCCAACACTTGCCGTCAACTGCCGACAAGTAGTTGTCAGGCTCCACTTGAATCATTTTCACATCATAAGTGTCCTCTACAGGGTGCCACGCAATTACGATTTTTCGATTGTCTTCATTTCTTTCGCTTTCAAACTGCCTCAGTGCAGCTTCCTGTTCAGGATCTACAGTCTTCACAACGCCCACTTGTTGGGTTGGGTTTCCCACACATGTGCCCTCCGGTAGTTTTCCTTTCTCATCAACCTTCCCAGCCACTGTAGCTACCTCTGTTTCTTTTCCCTCTAGTTTCATCCTAGTTTCTTCTTCTTGTCTGGCTCATCACTCAGCCATCCAGTATTATCAGTCGATCCGTTCAGGTCGAACCACCCGATCTCTACATCTCCCTGATCATGCACATCAAAGAACTACAGATTGTCCACATCCTCTTCGAGGTCTACCAAATCATCCAACCCTTGGCTCGGGAGATCCTCTCTGACCACATTGATGCCAACTAAGATTGGTAGCACCACTTCAGGTCTGTTTTGACTGGTTGGCACAATATAGTAACTTGGATCGTATGCCCTTTCAAACAACTCCCCGGGACACTCCGATGATAGACCAATACCTCCCTCCGAGGCCAAACCCTCCTTTACCACTGGTATTGTCACTACTTTATGAGGCTCAGGTTGTGGATTAAATGTGCCCATCATGCACAGATCTGTGCCCTCAGGAATGAACAACATTGGTTTCGATAGGTGGGAGGAGGTAATATATACACTGGGATCATAAAAGGTGGCCAGTGTATGGATAAGGTTAAGGTTTCGGGGCGAGGGGACTTGATTATGGGCCGGCAGTGGATTTGTGGTTACGTTTGGTTTCTAAGGTGGCACGATCACCTTAATGTCAATGAGATCCTGAATCTCAAAACGTAATCGAAAGCACTGATTGGTGTCATGACCGTGCTGCTGGTGAAAAACACAGTATTTTACAGGGTTGTGTTTGGGTAGGAGAGAGTCAGGAAGTGGGCGAGGTTCTAAGGGTCTTAGGTGCCTTTTTTTGACTAGCACTTACATGGCTTTGGATAGGGTCGTATATAGTTGGTTAAAAGTCCTACCCTAAGGTCGGGCAGGGTTGGATGATGTTTGTGGGCCTATATTGGCAAAAGGGTCGGCAGTTTTTATTATGGTGACAACACTTACGTCCGATGGCCTCACAACTGTGCTACCACTGGCAGCATTGGAACTGCAAACAAATGGCCTCTTAGTTGGCTCTTTATCCTCAGTAATAAGTCCCTGTTTCATGGAATCCTTAATTTGGACCCCCATTTCATGAAGCTCTGTGAAAGTAAATAGAAGTAATACAATCATCTTCTGCAGCAACTTGCCATACAAATTCCGGACAACCATTCTTATCTGATCCTTTTCTGAAGGTCAAGTGGACATCATCGAGGCTTTGGCCCTCCATCTTGTCACAAACTTAGAGAAACCTCCTTCGGCTCTTGACGTGTTGCCTCAAGATCACGAGTTGTGACCTCAATCTACGTATTATAAGAGTATTGAGCAATGAAGGCTTCGGCCATCTCCTCTCAATTCTGTTTGACAGAATCTTCCAACTTAGCATAACAAATGGCCGCTATACCTGACATGGTGCGACTAGAGAGAGATAGCTTCCATAGTCTAGTTAAGCCCATCGGTCACAAGATATCAGAAAACAGTCGTGAGTGAACCATCGAATCCCTAGAACAGTCAAAACGATCAATGTGTGGCATCTTAAATCGATCCAGCAATGTAACCACAGAATCAGTGTACCCATCCTCTATGTCTGGGATGGAGTTAACACTTTGCACTCTTTTGAATAGTTTCTCCTATTTAGTGACTTTCAGCACCGTTGGATCAACTTCGAACTCAAATGGTGCCTCGATCGGATAAATCGAGGCTCTAGAAACTTGTGCCGAGATAGATCCTGCTAGATTGCCCTAATTTTCTTGAACATTTGGCAGTATTAGCAGTGGCTCCGGGTACTGGGATAGTTGTGGTGGGTACATGGGATACAGAGGCTACGACCGGCTATGGTGGTTGTTGCTGTAACCTAGTTATGACCTTGGCCAGACGGGCTGTAACCTCAGCCTAATAGGCCACATCATGCTGTACGGTCTCAACCGTTTGTTGCAGATGGAGTATCAGTTCCTCCATATTGGCTGGAGGCTACTATGCCAATAGAATAGGTGACTGGTCTTGAATTGGACTGGAAATGGATGCCTGCTCTTCAACCGAACTGAACACAAGTGAGCTGATAGGTGATTGCTGTAAGAATCGGACTGGTGAACTCTGTCTGATTCTCTTCCGTCTTGCAACCAGTAAGAGTGAGGTAAACACGGGTTGTCCCCGAACAAGATCCCTGACCTTGCAAAGTCTTCTAACTCAAGTCTAGAATACTTAGGGAATATCTGAACTTTCTGAAGCTATGGTTTAAACTACCTAGCAAAAGAAATAAAGTAAAAGAGCAGCAATCAGAAATCACACAGCACTTCAGCTAAGAGTTTTATCAACATAGACATGGAACAAAGCTGTAAGACTGTACTCCACATAGAATTTTGCCCCGAAACAGATACAACCTTGCAATTGATATGCACATTCCTATGCAGTTTCACTATAAAGCACACATCAGTTAAGAGAGAGCCAAAATACCCCTATGACAGGGGTAGGGTTACCTTGTCCTAGTTTTGTCATGAACTAGGGTTTTACTACTCTAAGCAAGCGGTTTCACATATTCCTGCATACGGGTGAGCATCTTGTCCTAGTTTGGAACAGTCTATATGTCACGACCTGCTCCCCGTACCCAAGGGTTAAGCATTGTGATGGCCTGTAACTGAAGTTACTACCGGCCAATTCTTAAACAAATTACTAAACGCGAGTAGAAAAAATATTGAAGCGAAGGTACCAAAATAATCATTAGAACATCTATTTTTATAACAAAATTTATTGACCAAAAAGGCCGATACTTACATATGAAGAATAGAATTATAAATACTATAAAAGTGTTGTGTGTGTCTATTCCGCAGCCCCGCGTCTAAGACTCTACAAAAGCTATTTCTGAATTACATTATTTCCTGAAAATTGGTAAATAGCTATAAGCACATGGCAGAGTAAGAAATATTATACTAAGAGCATAAGGGCAGCAAATTCACCATGGATAATTATTGGCTAAATAAAGCTTGATATTAAAATACAGAGTATATAATATAGAGATCATTTAACATATAATACATAAATCATATAAACAAAATAATCATAACCACGGTACATAACGGAATAGAACAGATGTATGGACTCAAGAGGTGGCTCGTACGAACTCTAGAGGTGGCTTCCACTATAGTGTAGCACTTAGCTCCATACAACACTTTGCTCCACACCAGAAATCACAACCACGGTACAGAACATAACAAATGTATGGATTCAAGAGGTGGCTCGTACGAACTCTAGAGGTAGCTCTCACAATAGTGTAGCACTTAGCTCCGTATAACACTTTGCTCCACACCAGAAATCAGAGTGTCAGTAGATCCATGACAAGCAGAGGGTCACAAAGTGACTAATCAGATGCCAATGGTTTATTTAAGTCCTGCAAGGCATGGGACTCCCGTGGTAGTACTTATAAAATAATTACTCAAGACACATTTTAATAAACAGTTATATCCATGGGTTTTCCTTATTACATAAAATAAGGTTCATAAATTAAAAATGCTAATATAATTTATAAAACACAATTTACATAAAATAGACTATGATAACTCAAAACATACGTAAAACATATAATGGTAACTCAATGTATAATATAACTCACCTTAAAATTAATACCTTACTCTTTCTTTTCTCCTCGTTGAAGAGCTTCCTACCATACTGTGATTATTCTCTCCAGTATTTTTTTCCCTTTCTTAGTTTGTTTCCCTTGTTCTCTTCAGAGCGCCCCTTCTCCTTTTATACTAGGGAGTAGTACTTGCTCAGCAAGTTTTGGGACATGTAGCCACACCACGTGGCCTTGCAATCATTATGCTCTAAATTGAAGCTTATCCCTCAAATGGATAAGTTTCAGTAATTGCATTACTAGTTTTTTTTTTTTTTTTTTCTTTTCTATACAATGACCCTGATGTAAATAAATTACACTTTATTTTATTTTACTCTTACGAAATATTTAATTAAACATTTAAGGTTTTTCTCATTTATAATTAAATAATACGAATATAAAATTTAAGGGATAACTTAAATTTTCATGTTGTTACAATCTTCCTTTCTTTTAAAATTTCATCCTCGAAATTTGTCATGTAAGCTATCCGCTGTGCACTCTGATAAATATATATATATATATATATATATATTAAGAATAAATTTGATGATTAATCTAATATAAAATATTGCTAAATCATTACCTCAAAAATTATCAAGAATTCTAATTTGAACCTACGTAATCCAAATCAAATTTCCAGAGTCATCTACAAGAGCGTGATTTTCTTAAGGTTCAATATTTTAAATTATTTATCACAACATAAAATATAACTTTTATTACTATTTTACTACTACCAAAAACAACTCACTGTTTATGTGTCAAAAACTGTTTTGGGACCAAAATGAGGAACAATAGGTGATTTTAAAAACTTTTCATTAGTTTTGTGAAAGATTATAGATTTGAGGCCACTTCTAAAAAGTCAAAATAATTTTTTTTTTTTTTTTTTTGTCAAATGCTACAGAACATATAATATGAATATGTGTATATATATATTTTTATAATTGTTTTTTTTCTTCAAATTATTCAGCATGAAAGATACATACAATTATATATAGACTAACAAATAACTCATCTTAATTACCATAATTATCTATACCATGATTATTGCTACACAAATATTTAATTTAAATATAACATATAATCTAACTCAATGTTTTCCCTATCCTATTTGTGCATGTGTCTTATGCTCCAATGCTTTTATAAAAATAATTTTAAAAACCAAGTCTCTGATACCACTTGTCACAACCCGCTCCTCATACCCAAGGGTTAAGTATCGTGATGGCCACTAATTGAAGTTACCTCCGGCCAATTCTTAAACAAATTACTAAACGCGAGCGGAAAAAATATTGAAGCAAGGGTACCAAAACAATCATTGGAGCTTCTATTTTTATAACAAAATTTATTGACCAAAAAGGCTGATACTTACATATGAAGAATAGAATTATAAATACTATAAAAGTGTTGTGTGTGTCTATTCCACAGCCCCTCATCTAAGACTCTCCGAAAGCTATTTCTGAATTGCACTGTTTCTTGAAAATTGGTAAACAGTTATAAGCACATGGCAGAGTAAGAAATATTATACTAAGATCATAAGGCATAAAATTCACCAAGGATAATTATTGGCTAAACAAAGCTTAATATTAAAATATAGAGCATATGATACAGAAATCATTTGACATATAATACAAAAATCATATTAACAAAATAATCATAATCACGGTACAGAACGAAACAGAACAGATGTACGAACTCAAGAGGTGGCTCGTACGAACTCTAGAGGTGACACCTACCATAGTGTAACACTTAGCTCCGTACAGCACTTTGCTCCACACTAGAAATCACAGCCACGATACAAAACATAATAGATGTATGACTCAAGAGGTGGCTCATACAAACTCTAGAGGTGGCTCCCACAATAGTGTAGCACTTAGCTCCGTACAACACTTTGCTCCACACTAGAAATCAAAGTGTCAGTGGATCCATGACAGACAGAGGGTCAGAAAGTGACTAATCAGAAGCCAATGGTTTATTTAAGTCCCCCAAGGTATAGGACTCCTGTGGTGGTACTTATAAAATAATTACTCAAAACACATTTTAATAAACAGTTATATCCATAGGTTTTCCTTATTATATAAAATAAGGTTTATAAATTAAAAATGCTAATATAATTTATAAAGCACAATTTACATAAAATAAACTATGGTAAATTAAAACATACGTAAAACATATAATGGTAACTCAATGTATAATATGACTCACCTTAAAATTAATACCTCACTCTTTCGTTTCTCTTCACTGAAGAGCTTCCTACCGTACTGTGATTATTCTCTCCAGTATTTTTTTCCCCTTTCTTAGTTTGTTTCCCTTGTTCTCTTCAGAGCACCCCTTCTCCTTTTATACTAGGGAGTAGTACTTGCTCAGCAAGTTTTGGGACACGTAGCCACACCACGCGGCCTTGCCATCATTATGCTCTAAATTGAAGCTTATCCCTCAAATGGATAAGTTTAAATAATGGCATTACTAGTTTTTTTTTTCTTTTTTTTTCCTTTTCTATAAATGACCCTGATGTAAATAAATTACACTTTATTTTATTTTACTGTTACGAAATATTTAATTAAACATTTAAGGTTTTTCTCATTTATAATTAAATAATAAGAATATAAAATTTAAAAGATAACTTAAATTTTCGGGTTGTTACACTCTACGACTTTTCTTTATGCAACTAGGCCAATTGGTCAAAAGGGGTACCTCAACAAGACTATCTAATATACCTCTCACACCTATCACCGAGAAATGAAAGGAGGATCAAGCGATATAGCAGTAGTCCAGATCCAAAGGTTGTGTTTCCACTATGGCAGAGCCCACGACCGGTCAGCCTTTTAGCAAGCTTCTGGGCAAGCCTCCGGCAAATCATCTAGGAATAACAGATGACAAATACAGTGACTTAAATGCACAAATGCAAATGCAATGCAAAGAACATATAAGTGTAGATAAAATTTCACATCATGAAGTTCGAGTCAAGTTCTCTAAATCTCAGCAGAGTCGCCAGAAACTGTAGCTTGCTTTTTGTGCTCCTTTTGGAACGAAAGCCCTACAGTTCGGACTCCCATGGTTCTAAATTTGATTCCACAAGTACAATGTGAAATTGATAAACACAAAAGAGTCTAAATCCGACAAATCTTTTAGAAAATCGATTTTGAATCAAAAATGCAAAAAAAATGGACTGCTTTGCTAGATTACAGAGTCACCACCTAAATGTTTTTAGAAAATTTAGGAAACCTGAGACTCATGCCAAAGGCCACTTATCTGTCATCACCAAAGTGTCTCAACTCGGGAACTTAGGTACGAGAGAGGAAGGTCATGAATTGAGCACCCCACTCACCTGATCAAAGATCGGCCTCTACTAATCATGATGTGATTCTTATTTACATTATATGCTCTTATTCCGATTATCAGACTATTGTTACCATGTGTTGCACACAAGTATAGACTAATTTGCAAAAATTAAAACACTTTGATTTCATGTTTGTTTGAAAATTGTTTCGAATACGTACCACTTGAAAAAGTGATCTCATATATACATTACTCAAATTATCCCAATTTAAGCAATTAGCTTTCATCCACAGGCATTCAAACAGATATAGCACTTAAGCACTTAGCCTCATGGTAATCATGCTTGACATGGCAACAATCACACTCATGTGATATGCTAAAGCAGTAAAGCTTACCCCAATTCCTGAGGCGACCCAAGAGAAAATAGTTAGAAAAATGCATGATCCTAACTAATGAAATATGTCTAATGCAACACATGCAATATGCAATTAGAAGTCCGGCTACTAGCATAGCATATGAATTTATTTGATAGCATGCAATGTTAAACACGTTTTCAAAGAAGTATTTAAATGACAATGCTTGTTAGAATGAGGAGCCGAACCTTATGCATACAAGACACATGGATGCAAATTATGGAAAATGTTAAACGAAATGTGATGCTCTAAACTATCCATCATAAGCGGGTAAATAAAAGGGAGAAAGACATGAGGTTGGAAGACATACAAGCATTATTACATATTTGCTCTCGCGCAAGAGGGTCTGAATTAATGAATTAGCTAAGCTACTTAACTAATTACTACAACGCAGAAGTTAACTAACTATTCTAGCTAATTAAATAGTTACAACTCTAATTAATTAATACAAATTAATTACATTACGGAATTAATTAACTAAATAATTAATGACAAGTTCACTAACAACATACTACTATGAACAAAAATCCAATGGGTCCTAAGGAGCAAGGAAATGGCTTATGCATGCACATGAATTTCTTCCCCGAGAATGCCTCTACACTGTTTTACACCTTAGCCTCTGCTCTGCAAAAAAAAAAATGGTATTGCCTGGCTGAAAAAGGTGGTCGGCAGGCCAGAAGTGGTGGTCGGCTGCCCACTAATAGTGACCTGCCATACGGTAAAGGTGGCATGCCAGCCACTAATGTTAGGTTTCTTCTGCTGTAACAGAAAACAAACAGAGCACAAACAAAGCATTCTCAGGGGATGTTTGTCCACCCTGCCTCTCCTTATCATCAGACAACTCAAATGAGGGGTAGGCTCGATTCGCAAGCCATCAATCGGTGCAAATTCATTGCATGATGACTTATGAACCAAGGAATACAATTTCAATAAATGCACAATTAAACACTTGTGAACCTCCTCCCTATCATGATATTGATCAAGGGAAGTGGTTGACATTGACTCTTGAATCGTTTTCATCACTAACAAGTATGAAACAACTCAAGACTCAATGGGTTCAATTAACATCCGATTGAACCCAAACTATTTTTTTATCTTACTCCATTTTAAGCCATTGATTACCCCTTTTAATTACCTTTCCATTCATTAGTCATTTTAGTCCAAAATGAGCATTAAGTTCACTAAAGGAAGGAAGTGTCAAACAAAGGATTGCTTTGGGCATAAGAGAGATGTCATGCCATTGGTAATGAACCTCTGAAGAGATCAAACCATTAAGCACAATGATCTCTATCTTAAGCTTAAACAAACAATCAGTTTGAAACGACTCTCAAAACAAAGAAAAAGCCAAGAAATGAGAGAAGTACAGAGATAATTAGAGATGAACACAAGTATGGAAAGTTTGAAATAAATGCTATCAACTCAAATAAGTTGGTGTCTAATGCCTAAAACACCAAACCTATGACGACCATTACACTACAAGCATGCAATGCAAAGCACAAATGACAAGAACAACTTAAAACAGTCCTAAAATAGGCTAAAATAGCACTGAAATTAAGGTAAAAACATCTACAAAAGCAAGTGAAAATAATGGGAAAATTAAGCTAGTAAACAAGCCAAAGGAGGGGAGGCTAACCCCTCCATTTTTGGGACTTCAAAACCACATTTTAGCCTCTGAAAATCATTGGTAAAAAGCTCAAAAAAAGCTAGTGAAAAGGTGGGAAACACAAGGGAAAAAACTTAGAAGACAAGGGTCAAAGAGGGGTGGTCCATTCCTCTATCCTTAATGGCTTTATACCACAAGTTTTAGCCCACAAAAATAGTTGAAAAATAGTTCAAAAACAACAATGAATGATGGAAAATAAATAGGGAAAAGAAGCTTAGAGTTATACCTCTTGAAGAGGAGTGATCCTTTGACTTACAAACCAACAAGTTCACACCCTCAAGAGCTAAAATGCAAGCTTAAACACCTCAGCAAAGAACCCTCAAGGTTTGGTTTATAGTGTCTAGGCAAAGGGTATAGAAGTTGCAAGAGAGAGAGAGAGAGAGAGAGAAATGTAGAGAACAAAATATTTTCCAAAACTTTGCTCCACAAATTTTTCTAACCCTAAAATATGAGAAGAAGTCATCTATATATAGAAATATATAAGACTATCTCAGAAATATCCATACAGACACAACTGATGTAATGCATGCATCTGTGGAGACAGCTGGCACAGCTGGCAAATAGATCTGAATTTTTACACAAGTGGCCGGCAGGCCACTAGTGGTTCTGCAAGTCTCTGGATGGTCAGGCTTGAAAAACTACTGTTTTGGTCTAAAAACAAGGCACAAGGTTTGTAGGTTTTTTAGGCTCAAAACTGAGGTTTCATATTGCAGACATTGAGCATTTGGACAAGCGTATAAATTCATCATTGGGTGATTAATCGATGGTGCCCAAGTCTTATGGGCGGTAAAAAATGGGGTATCTACAACATTTAAGCATGGTATGATCTATATTTCTTCATTCTAGCTCAATTCGTATGTTAATCCACTCAATTCTCTTGAATTCATGAACTCACCAACTCAAAGGCAAGACCAAAGGCTTGATACTTACCTTAAACCTTGAATTCACAAGTGTAGAGGATTATACTTCTAAATTCTGTTCAATTCTCCAACAATTTCTAGCAATCCTCATTTTTTTCCTTGTTAATCTCACTTGCTCTCTTGGTCTCTCTCTCCCATACGTTGGTAGCTCAAGAATGAGAGAATGAGAGAACGAGAGTGTGTAAAATGTATACAAGGGTCCACTAGTGCCTTATATAGGCTTGGATTAAGGAATTCATTAATTATGCTAATTATTTCATTTCGAATCGAATTTCAATTAATCTACCATAATGTTCTAAAAATTCCAACTAACACATAATTCAAATCAATTTCGTGATCGGATGCCGATAAGGCCTTCAATTCGTAGAACAAAATAGAAACACAAACAGATATTCTCACAATAAACAATTATAAACACAAATAATGCAATACACATGTAATTAACTCAGGATTTCATCTTAATTACTTATTAGGCATACTTAATCATGGCTTAATAGTTAATCATGGATCGAGGTTATTACATAAATAAACAACAATGTTCAATGCACATGGATGAGAAATTAGTTTTAGTTCACCTAATTCTCATGCAATTTCTACAACACTCATAGTTATCCTCCACCGATAGCCCAAAACAGATATCTCTAAACAGATAAATTAATTTCATTATAGATACACTTTTCCACAATCTCAAAATGGGAGTGATAATACATATCCAACTCCACCCTCATCATTATCATCATTTCAATTTCACAATTTCCAAGTCAATTCTATTTTCTCTTTACAATCTCAACCATTCACATTTTTTGGCAAAAACCCCTTTCTCTTTGAAAATCAATTTCAATGTAGGAAATATCTCATTTCAACATATATTAATCCCAATTTCATACCCACAAGCTTTTCCAAGAGACCATTTGAAAACCCCTCTTTATCATTTTGATTTCAAACCCTAGGTTTTACCAAAACTACCCAAACCACTAAAATCCTTTGAAATAGCAAGTAACCAAGGTAAAACTTATACAAGAGTGTGGAGAATCCCTACCTCAAGCTTAGAAAAAGAGAGAGAGAGAGAGAGAGAGAGAGAGAAAGCTTCAACAACACCGAAACTCAACTTTGCTCAGTTGAAAATGAAACTCCAAGTGAGCTCTACTTTTTTCTCTAAGGGAGTAGGGTAGAGAGATCAATGGATCAAAGTGTTTTAAAAGGAAGAAAGTGAGTTTTAGAGAGAGAGAAAGAGAGTGTGTGTAGATCTATAGTTTTTAGAAAGTTTAGAGAGAGGGTGAAATGAAAAAGTGATGTAAAAAGTGATTTTTACAGACTGATATACGCGCAGTCCGCTCGAGCGCAAGAAGTGACGCTCGAACGTAAGACCCAAAAGATGTGACTGCTCGAACGCAAGAAGTTGATGCTTGAGCGTGAAATATAAACTCCCAGTACTTTTACAGACAAAAGACCAACGGTCGAACGCAATAAGGGCTGCTCGAGCCAAGACCGCTCGAGCGCAAGAAGTTTCGCTCGAGCATAAAATTTCACTTCCTAGTACTTTTGCAAACCTGCAAAAGTATTGAGAGTTCACAAAGACCACTCGAGTGCAAAAAGTGACGCTCGAGAGTTGGAGCAAAATTTTGGGCAACAAAAGTTTTAAAAACAAGCTACCAACTGTGGACGCGCCCCGCGTGAGGGCCTCACCCCACAGTTCGGACTCAATTTGTCACGGTTCTTAATCTGAACCAAAGAGTCCAATCCGGCAAATCGTTTTGGAAAACAGATTTTTATAAAGAAGTGCCAAACATGGACTGCTTTGCCAGATACAGAGTCGCCACCTAAATATTTTTTAATGGGGGAATTTAGGAAACCCTGACTTGTTTGCCTAAGGCCACGTGTCCGTCATCACCAAAGTTGCCTCGGCTCGGGAGCACCCCCACTCGCCCGATCCGAAGATCGGCCTCTACTAACCATGATATCTCGTTTTTTAAAACACATGCGTTCTTATTCTGATTAATTAGCTAGAATTACTATGTGATGCGCACAACACAAAAGTATAGACTTGATCGCCTAATTCGGAATGAAGCATTGCATATCCGTTTGTTTTGAAAAACAGTTTGAAATTTTGCTACTCGCAAGTAGGCTAAAACACGGATTTCAACGAGTTGTCCCAACTCAAACAATTCAACCTTCACCCACAGGCATTCAGGCAGTTTATATCACATAAGCATCTAGCCACATGGTAAGCGTGTTGCCATGTTAACATTCACACTCATGCGAGATGCTGAAACGTAAAAACACTTACAGTGTACTCCAAGCCAAAACAATAAACATGTTAGCAATCATGCATGATCCAAGTCCATATTAAGTGGCTAATGCAACGCATACAGAATGTCACTAGAATAGGCTCGGCTAATCCTAGGATGGCATGTGGGATGCAACAAGTAGCACGTATTCAAGTTAGATTTGGAATACTATGCTGTTAGCATGATGCGCTGAGCCCGGTGCATGCAATACTGATGAATGATGCACGCATGCATAGCATAAGGTATGCTAATTTAAATGTGTCCTAATACTAACCATCAAAAGCAGGTAAGTAAAAGGGAGAAAGAAGTGGGGGTTGGAAGACATGCACACACGCACCCACACTTTTTACAAATACGCCCTCACTCAGAGGGACCGAAAGAATAATACAAATTTAACTAACCTACAGGCTAATTAAATATTACAGACTAATTAAACTAGTTAAGCAAATTAACTAATCTACTAAAACAGTAAACAGCCTCGGGAAGAGGGCTCAATGCAATGCGTGCTCGGCTCCGCTCGGAAGTCCACTGCCATGCACAAGTTGCCTCTGTTTTCCCTGCTCTGCTCCTCTGATCATTGCAAAATTCCCAAGATGCACTCTATGAACCCTGTGGGACACCACCAGCCAAGGGAATTGGTCACCGGCCAAAGGAAATGATCACCGACCATCAATTGTTGGTCGCTCGGCACTAAAGATGGCCAGCCGGCCAAACCTTCTTGCAGAATCCTGTTTTGACAGCAGCAGAGGGCAAAACAAGGCATAGCAATGCATTCCAAGCAAATGTATGCACCAACACATCCCTTATCATGTTTATGACTCAAAGGGACATGGTTCTCAGTTCTCGGACCAACAATTGCGCATTTCCATACATGATGGCCCAAGAAACCCAGTTATGCACTTTGATTTCAAATGGAATGCACATAAACAAGCAAGGAGCTCAACCTCTATCATGCTCAATTCAAGAGGCTAAGCATGCATGTTAATGCAATGCATCCTAGGCATGTTAACTAAGTATGCAACATGGGCATGCAATGCACAATGCATACTAGGCATACAACCTATGCAAGCAAGCATGCAAGGCATAAGGCAATGCAAACCAACAAGTGTGCAAGATGCAATGTGGATTTTCAAGCATGCAACAACACATGGAGCAAACATGTTAAACAACCTAAACATGTAACCACACACAAGTATGCAACAACACACAAGGTGAGCATGCAACAACATGCGAATAATGGACTTAAACTAATTTGGGCAGCTCTATACTAAGCCCAAAACAGTGGCCAATTGCTAAGAGAATGAGGACCAAATAACATGCAAGCATGCATGCACACAAGGACCAACACTTAGGCATTGAAGAGCAACTCTCAAGCATACTTAAGAGGATGAAAACATGGACAAATGGCATGCATTACAGGCTCTGAAAATCAAGTCATGAAAGGTGCCAAACCAACTAGACAAGACACACAAGGCATGCAAGCAAAGCCAAAATTCAAGGCAAGCCAAAGGTGTATTGAACTACACTTAGCAAAATCGAACATGGCATGAATTAAGCAACCAAAATTAGAGTTTTAGCATATTAAGACAAAGCCAATAACACATCTAGATGGCATCTAAATGGCTTAAACATGCAAGCATGCACAAGAGCCTAAACAAGGGACGTAAGACAACAACCTTTTAACACATTAAAGGGGCATCAAATGCAAGCATGCAAGCACGTCATGAGGACTGAAATGACATGTTAAATGGTTCCAAACCACTGGAATAATGCAAGTAATGCATGCTCATGGTTCATACACTTGAGGCTTACAAGCCAAGAATGCAAAGAGGCTAAACAAAGCATGGCAAGCATGGCTAAGACAACCTACATCAGACCTTAAGCATGGCGAAACAAGCCTAAAAGCTTCACAAAGCTTGGCCAAAACAAGCAAGCATAGTAATCTACATGCTAAGTACATGTTAAGGCAAATGATGGCATTACAAGACATGTATGCTAAACAAGCATGGTGTGCCTAAACCAAGTAAAAACAGAGCCATATTATGACATAATAAGCACAAATAACAGCTAGGACATGGCCAACATGAACCTAAATTAGATGCTCACACATGAGACAAAAATGGCCCTTTTCAAGAACAAGGAGAGGGGGTGGCCCTCGCCTTCTTAGGACCTCAAGGCACCATCCTTACCACTGAAATCCCTCAAGATTTCAGTGGTGAGGAGGCCCAAACAAGGTGGTCCCGGAGCTCACCAAAATAGCACAAAAATAGGGCCAAACAAGGCCTAAGAGGGGTCAAACACCCCCAAACAACAAAACACTCTTAAACAACTATTTAAAGCACTCGAAAACAAGACTTTTATTAGTTATACACAAAGTCTAAAAATAGTTGCAAGGTAGGCTAAAAAGCTATGCAAAAATGGGATAAAAATGAGTAAGTTCTTACCCTTGTTGACCCTCTTCAAAAATGGTGTTCCAACAGCTCCTCCAAGGTTGAATCAGCTCCAAAACTTCAAGAACAGCCCTCCAATGCCTCAGCAGCTAAGGGAAGGTGTAATGGTGGGTGTTTGTGTGCAATAATAAGGACAAACACACACTAAATACACACAAGAGAGAGAGATATATAGATAAGTGATACACAAACCCTAACCCTAAAACTCAAAGCTCTGGAAAAATTGTCCAACCCCAATGGAGAGAGAAGAAGCTCCCTCTTATAGACAATCCCTCTTGTCAAGCTTTCCAAACAAGCTAGTCAAGAGGGAGATCCCTCCATACACGTGTATGGAGGGGAGCAAAGTGTATGCCAGCTAGCACAGCTGGCATAAAAATATCTGCAAAAGCAAATGAACAGTGGTCGGCCAGCCAAAAATGCAATTTGACCAAAATAGATGGTCGGCCGGCCACAAATAGTGCCGGTCGGCCAAACATTTGGCCGGTGGCAACAAACCAATGGCCGGTGGCCTCAAGCCATGGCCGGTGATGTGTGGGGATGGCCAACAAGCTATTCCCTGCCCCTCAAAGGCAAAACACAAGTGTTTGGTGCAAAACCAGACACAAAACAGTCAAGTCGAGAGATCTTGAGGCAAAGCGCGTGGCCGAGACCTCCGGGAACTCAAGACGAACACAAACATGGATGATCACCGAGTGTTCAAGCGATGACGTCCAAGTCTTGAGGACGGTCAAAAATGGGGTGTCTACAGTTGCCCCTCTTTGACAGAACTCGAAAGTCATAAGGATGACGGAAGTGAATGTCAAAGCCCAGAGACGACCCATTTTTGACAAGGCTGAAGACTTAGACAAAGCATGCAAGATAATAAAGATACGTGCCCAAGGGCAGGGGCAAAATGCAACTGAAAATGCAAGAAGCCGAGCATAACTTATGATCATGCCAAGAAAGCTGTAACGAAGCATAACAATGCCACAGTTTTAAGCAATCAAACACAAATCCAACTGCATTACAATGCAGAAAGGATGTAAAAGAATTATGCAATTCTCAATACGTCTCACTCGGAGGATACAATACTTGTGCGGCTCGTCTGGTTGCACCAGCTTCAAATGAACCGTACATACAATATCGTGCCTGTAAGAGAAAGAAAACTCAACAGGTACAATGTCGTTAGCAACATGCATAACAATGCAATCAAAAGCTGCACGACAACGCGAATGTAGGATTTAAGGTCTCCTTAGACCAAGGGGTGCACAAACAGTGCGATGGTATCCAATTGAATCTAATGTAATGCAAATGATATGCAAAATTACAAAACAAATGTAAATGCAAAACATACAAAATATGTATAAACAATGCAAACGATATGCAATGCAATTGGATCATGATCCAATCATGAGCGGTTCAAAACCACACAAATGTCAAAAGGATAATGGAGATACAAAGTCTGTCTACCATAGAAAAGGTGTCGCAACCCTCAAACCAAGCTCAACATGGAATAGGCGCGTACACATGCAGAACTATGAGTGATGTAGATGGACACAAGAACAAGTAATTGGGTGGAATCACATAAGTGGGGAATGACCCGCTTACGAAAGAACATGATCCTAATGCTGGATGTGAAAATTACACTACAATGTAACATATACAATGGATATAGCGCGCGGGCCAAACCAACTCTTGCCTAGGAAAGGCATGTACACAAACGAACCGCGTCTAACACAGAAAAGGTGTCGCAACCCTCAAACCAAGCTCAACATGGAATAGGCGCGTACACATGCAGAACTGTGCTTTAACGTGAAAAGTATGGGCACATACCAGACCAAGCTCAATATAGAAAGGTGCAAGCCATAGATGGAGGTGATGCAGTGGATGCATGCAAGCTACAATGCAATATTTACAATATGCACTAGAATGGACAGGATACAATGGATAAGGCACGCGGGCCAAACCAAATCTTGCCTAGGAAAGGCATGTACACAAACGAACCGCGTTTAACACAGAAAAGGTGCCGCAACCCTCAAACCAAGTTCAACATGGAATAGGCGCGTACACATGCAGAACTGTGCTTTAACGTGAAAAGTATGGGCACATACCAGACCAAGCTCAACATGGAAAGGCGCAAGCCATAGATGGATGTGATGCAATGAATGCATGCAAGCTATAATGCAATATATATACAATATGCACTGGAATGGAAAGGATACCATGGATAAGGCGCGCGGGCCAAACCAAATCTTGCCTAGGAAAGGCATGTACACAAACGAACCGCGTTTAACACAGAAAAGGTGCCGCAACCCTCAAACCAAGCTCAACATGGAATAGGCGCGTACACATGCAGAACTGTGCTTCAACGTGAAAAGTATGGGCACATACCAGACCAAGCTCAACATGGAAAGGCGCAAGCCATAGATAGATGTGATGCAGTGAATGCATGCAAGCTATAATGCAATATATACAATATGCACTATTTAGAGTGGTATGCATGACATATGCACTATTTACAGTGATGCATGACATATGCAATATTTACAATAATGCATGACATATGCACTATGAAGGGAAAATGCATGATAATGCATTTTGTTTTGTGTTTTTGTTTTTGAAATGCAAATGATGCATGTTGTTTTTGTTATTTTCTTCCTTCTTTTGAAATGCAAATGCATGATGATGCATGATTTTGAAATGTGCAACAACGCGCGGCTTTTGAGATGCATCACAATGCAACTTATCTTGGAATGCGAGACACCGCGCGGCTTTTGAAATGCATAACAATGCAACTTATCGGAATGCGCGACACCGCAAATGAACTCAAATGCGCGTTACAATGCACGTTTCTTGAAATGCATGACAATGCAACTCATCTTGGGATGCATGACAATGCAAATGAACTCAAATGCGCGTTACAACGCACGTTTCTTGATATGCATGACGATGCAAACTAGTGGAATGCATGACAATGCGAGATGTGTGCATAACAAGGCGAGTGAGATGGCGTATAACCAACGCGCGTTTCACGACAAAACGTTGTAACGTATGCATGTGGGGCAACTTTTGAATCTCTCAGGAGACAAAAGGATACGTCACGCACGTACTCGAGTGCTTCGCACTGAAAACACGGTCCGAGGTCAAAACGGAGTCCGGTTGAGCTTTGGAAATGCACTGTCTTGCACTATCTTGAGAAATGGAGGCCCCAAACCATATATCTGACCCAAACAAGGATGTAGGAGGCTCACCGGCCATCAGAGGAGGTCACCAGCTGCCCATCGGCCACAAAAACATTCCACCGGCCAAAAGTGTGGCCGACCGGCCAAATCTGCCTGAATCGGGGCAGTTTGGTCTTTTGAGCTCGGGTCTTATAAAATAGGGCTTCTAGCCCTATTTTCCTCACTTGTTCTTGGCCGAAATTTCATCCTCTCTCTCTCTAGAGTGTTTTCCTCCCTTCTTTTCTCTGTTTTCTTGTGTTTTCGCGCCCGTTTCGTCGTTCGATTCGCGAATACCTTCGCATTTCGAACGTTTTGAACCGAACATTTCTTCGTTTCGACATTTCTTTTGCGATTTTCACCACTTGGGGGTTGTTTCCCTCGAGTTTCTCTTGGTTTTTGTGCCCTTTCCGTATTCCGGCTTTTCCGGCCATTTTCCGCCCTCCTAGGGTTGACTTTCCGGTTGACCTTTCACATTCTAGCCCGATTTTCCCTCTTCCGGCTATTTTCACACTCTCTCTGAGATGGCAGACGACCTTCCACAGGGCAGGACTCCTCCAGAGCACGAGATGGATCCCGAGGCTGAGCTTTTGCCTCTGAGCGTCCGCTCATTCGATCCGGCGACCTACCAGCCGGCGATTCACATACTGCCTCCCGACGGACTTCGCCAATTCCGGAGTTTCGATAGGATGGTGGCTCCAGAGCTTCTCCTGCACGAGCCGGAGTCACATTTATCATATGGCGCTTCCGAGGTATGTTCTTCCCCGTTTCATTTTTCGCAATGTAGAACATTTAACTGCTATAGTTGATTCTGTTCTTTAACTGCTTAACCCGGATACACCGATACACTGTATGCTGTAGTTGACTGTGAACACACTTGCACTTGATATCCGTTTGAATCTGAACACGTGCACACATACTGTATTTGCCCTGAACCGTTCAAACACACTGACACATCATGCACTGTAGTTCACTGCGAGCACACTGGCACCCGATGCCTGTTTGAACTTGAAAAACGTGTACACACGCTATACCTGTGCTGAACCACTCGAACATACTGACACGTCACATGTTGTAGTTCACTACGAGCACACCGGCACCTGATGTCTGTTTGAACTTGAAAAACGTGTACACACGCTATACCTGCATCAATTTTGACTGTTCTTCAAAACTGTATGTTTATATTGCTTCGCAATTATTTGTCTTTGAATACAGGGAGATTCCCATGCCTTCCGGGGGTATGAGAATGTCGCTGCCAGAGATTGGTACATGGAGTTGCCCGATGCGGTCCGCTACATCGTAGACCAGGCCGACTTCGGCGCCTTCTGCAAAGGACTCTCCCGGCTTACTACGAGCAGGCCTCTTCTCGCCGCTCTGGTGGAGAGGTGGTGGGATACCACCGACTCCTTCCACCTTTCCGTCACGGGAGACATGACGATGACTCCCTATGATTTCTCGATGCTTACCGGCATCGAGGTAGGGGGTGATCCGATCCCCTTCGACACCGATATGGATGACTGGGAGGCCGCTTAGATTTACCTGCTCGGCGAGATGCCGCCTCTTGCACGTCCCGGCTTCGTCAGATATTCATGGTTTGAGAGCTGCTTCCGGACTCAGCCAGGCTTGGCCGAGGAGGCACCGATGGCTCAGGAGGAGGTGGAGCAGTACGCCCGTGGCTTCTTGATGTTCCTGTTGGGGATGACCATCTTCGCCGACCGGGCGAACACCGTGCCCCTCTGCTTGTTGAGCGCGCTAGTGGATGTGACCAGGATCCTGCACTTCGACTGGGGTGGCGCTGCCCTAGCCACTCTATATGGATACATGAGCTCAGCTTCCCGTTGTAGCGGGCAGTTGCTCGGGGGTTACTGGCGGGCTTGGGAGGTACATCTTCTTCCTCTTTTACATTTCTGCTTTACCTTTTCTGTACTCTGTACACTGCACACACTGCGGTCTGCTTCACGTTGACTGTATACTGCACACGCGGCACATATATACTCTGCTTTACACTAACTGTACATTGTACACACTGTACACTCTGCATAATACACTGCACAATACACGGTTCTGCAATTTCTGCTTTATCTGATAAGCATGCTGATATTTGCTCTGTAGTTGTGGGTCTACGCCTACTTTCCGAGACTCACGCCAGTGCCAGACGTGGAGACTCCTCTCGGCATGCCATTCTCCCAATGCTTCAATGTGAGATGCGTGCGGAGACCCCGGGAGACTTTCATCTTCTTCCGCCGCTATTTCGACACCATCACCCCCGCGGAGGTATGTTCAACTTTTAGAGTTTATTTAAGCTTCGCTTTACATTGTATTTTCAATAACAGTAGATAACAAACTGCATGTCATTTACAGATCACCTGGCAGCCTTGGGCTCCATTGCCAGCCGTGATTCGGGATCGATTTGCCGGTACAGAGGAGACTGCACGTTTCAGGATCTTGCTGGAGGGCCCGGTCTATCGGGCTTGGTACCTAGGTGAGCGTTTCCTACGCCAGACCCTGGGTTTACCAGAGCAGATAGTCCCGGTTCACCCTCCTAAGCATATGAGGGATACCGAGAGGTTTACCCCTGAACAGATGGCCGACTACACGATCGGTTGGGACGCGATACGCTTCAGAGGCATAGGCGATTACTCAGAGTACGTTCAGACGTATATCATGCGGCCTTTAAGCAGTGGCCGCCGAGCTGAGAGAGAGAGGCCTACGGCGCCGGTAGCTGGAGCGAGAGCAGGGGTAGGGACATCGAGGACGGCTCGAGTTCGTGGCAGGAGTGGAGCTCAGAGGGGTCGGTTGGTTAGTTGGCCAGCACTACCCACGACGATAACATGCAGAGGGTGGGGTAGGGTGACTTATCAGATCCCCATTGCTCCCCCTCCGGCTGATCATGAGTTAGTCGGGTTCTACGGCTAACCTCCGGTATGTACTACTGCATTTTGCATTCTGCACAGTCATTTCATTTCAATTCATTTGATATTCCGCAGAATACTGAGACTTCTGACACTTTTTCAGGCTTCCTCCGAGTACACTCGCCAGTCGCTGGAGTTGACTGCTTCAGTGATGGGGATGCTTCAGCAGAGCCTCGACCTCCTGGCCATTTACAGTATTCCGGTATGTTCTTCTGACCACGGTCTCAAACCATACATAAACTGTTTCACATAATCCGATGCACAACTCAACACTTGGTACACGGTCCTCACGGCGTCTGACACACTATAGCCCACAGATTGTTCACTGCACTACTCACGGCATTCATACACTGTACCCATACACTATATTCTGCACTGATACACTGCTCACAGTATTCACACACTGTATTCATATACTGCATTCTGCACTGATACACTGCTCACAGTATTCACACACTGTATTCATACACTGTATTCTGCACTAATACACTGCTCACAGTATTCACACACTGTATTCATATACTGCATTCTGCACTGATACACTGCTCACAGTATTCACACACTGTATTCATACACTGCATTCTGCACTAATACACTGCTCACAGTATTCACACACTGTATTCATACACTGCATTCTGCACTGATACTGATGCGTTTGCCATTTGTACTTTTCAGCCTCCCTTTCAGCTTCCTACTGTAGGAGGTGCTTCAGCTGGCCCTTCCGCTCCCACTCGAGACGGCAGAGTATACCCCCGCACCAAAGCGGGCCGCACTCACATTGGGAGTAGCTCACAGGTGCCAGTCCCTGATGACGATGAGTCCCAAGGCGGAGACAGAGTCATTTGAGAAGGAGACCGGAGATGGCACTGATTCAAGCTCAGATGACGATGCTGATGACGATGCTCCTGAACCTTCGTCCAGGAAGAGGACGAGGACGGACCCTTAGGCCTGAGGCTGCTCGACATCGATCCAGATTTTTGCTGCTTTTCTTCTTTTTTGTTTTGTACTTTTCCTCTTTTTTTTCTTTTTTTTGGTAGCTAGAGTACCTTGTACTGCCACAGGCAGGTTTTGTTTTCTCCAAAACTTTGTACTTGAAAGATGATGAAATGAAACAAAACTTTTTATCTGAAAAAGTGTTACATTTTAGTACATTTTCATGCTTCGCATTGCATTACATCACATCACATAACAATGTAGATGGAATTGATCTCCTGTTTGAAAGTCAAACATTTGTATTGCAAATAGCCAGGTAACGAGCCGGCCAACGGCAAAACAACTCATACAACCCACTGTTTAGTCTAAACACTCGGCCTACACTCTACTGGGAATTAATCTGTATACAGGCCATTCTGTTTATTCTGCACACGGCAAACCCTGAACAAACAGTCCAATCTGATAAGACGGAATACAAAGATAGAATCGGCTGAAGTTGAAGCACACTCAGATGCCCCAAATTTTCCCCTCCTTCTTTTGCTTCGCATAGATGTGGAGAATGGCACAGCACTCTAAGCACAGCATGATTAAAAAAAAATTTGAAATTGAAAAAGGGTTTTTTTCAAACCGGGGTATTGAGCCTACAACTGAACACAGTAAAAAAAGACTCAAACAAAAAGTACACGACCTAATCACAACGAGACACGCTCGGAAAAGACTCAAAACAAAAGTTGAGGTAAACAAAACAAAAGACACGACATACAAACGTGTTTACAAAAATGAGAGACCTCAAATCACGAGGAGCCAGTTCCTCCGGGCATTATTTCCCACCCTTTCTCATTTGTGATTCTCACATCACTCGGCCCTCAGGCTCGGTTTTTTCTCTCAAAACCCTTTTGCTCACTTTTCTCTCGACTTACACCTCTCTATTCTTCAGTCTCTCATTTTTTTATCCCTCCCCAGGGTGGTTAGTGGATGAATAGGAAGTTGTGGGTTCACGCCCAACACTATTAGCTCGCGGCTATTTCCTCTCGAGACGTCTAGTCGATGTTCCGGATGGAGTATCTTGATCTATTCCAATTTGTGCTTTGCACTTGGCTTGATACCTCGTTGCTTAGAGGTTGTTGAGAGCTTTCAGCCCTTTACTGACAGCTTTAGTTGTGTCTTCTTCTGGCGAATAGAGTGCCCATCTGGCAAGTATTGACAATTGGGGAAAAGATAAGGAGCCTGACTCAACTGTGCCTCTAGTTCATCATTTTGACCATTTTTTGTTTTGGTTTTCTACTAAAACAGTTTTGACCAATATGAGAGTTAGATTAACATACTTGTTCGATTTTTGATTTGAAAATCATGCGAGTTAGGCTATGAGCACTGAAAATTTTTCTTTTTTGGGTCCAAGAAAATGGTCCAGTTTTGGAAAAGATGGAATAATTTTCGAGAAAATAGTCCACCTCAGTAAAAATTCTCAAAAACTATTTTTGCAAACGGTCAATGCTCAACGAGCACGGAACTTACTCTCAAGATGCGCAACCTCGGATCGGAGGCAATGGAAAATTGCCCCTTGCTTGAAAGAGCTGCACGGCAACGGAAAGTTGCCCCTTGTCTGGGTGAACACCGCAGCATTTTGTAAACAATCCTCATTAGTGATGATCACGACCGAACTCTCGGACATGGAGACGATGAAGATGGTCGGAACCAATATATAGACACAGTCACTTTGGAAGCGTTGGTGGCTGGACTTCAGGATGAAGTTGCCTACGTATCCCAAACATGGGAATCAAGCCTTACGTAGTTCCGGTGTCACAACCGAACTATCGAATTCAGAGAAGGCAAGGATGATCAAAACCATTACATGGACTAAATCGCTTTGAAAGCATTGAGGGCTGGACTTCGGAATGAAGTTGCCTACGTATCCCAAACATGGGAATCAAGCCTTACGTAGTTCCGGTGTCACAACCGAACTATCGGATTCAGAGAAGGCAAGGATGATCAAAACCATTACATGGACTAAATCGCTTTGAAAGCGTTGGGGGCTGGACTTCGGAATGAAGTTGCCTACGTATCCCAAACATGGGAATCAAGCCTTACGTAGTTCCAGTTAAGGTACACTCGGGTATTTTAACCTTCACTTTTTTTTTTTAGGCTCTAACTTTTGCCAAGGTGCCCGTTGCGGGTTTTCGACCTTGCGAGCTTCTGTTTTTCTTATTTTTTTGTCAATTCTTTTCTTCTTTTTTTATTTTTTTGTTTTTCATCTCCTTTTTTTTTTTTTGTATTCTTTTTTTCTTTTTGTATTTTTCTCTTGCTCTAACTTTTGCCTGGGTCGCCCTTCCGGGTTTTCGGTCCAGTGAGCCTCTCAAAAGGTAAAAGTGTAACAAGTCCATGCCAAATGGTTTTAGGGTTTTGAAGCCATCCATATCCAGTAGAGCAGCTGTTGTTATTGATTTGCAAAAGGATCCATCTCCGGCTCTTCAAGCACATCGGACATTTTGCCCCTAATTTAAAGGGTGCTTCTGTTTTAGCTTCACAAGCTTCTGTTGACGACGTCTGACCTCTTGATCTGACTTTGGTGCCTCTTGTTCGAGGGCTGCTTCCAAACTGGCCACACAGGCCTCTCTTGATGCTTGATCGTTGAACGTTCTGAGTGAGTTCAAGGTTTGAAAACAAATGGATTGAATCTGGAGGCTGAGAGCGATCCTAGGCTGCACAATCTCAAGAGCGATTCCACACAGGCTTCACAGGACCGCACAAAACATTTTGTTTTTGAAAGTTTTTACGAAAGCGACACATCGCTCGCGCTGAAGATAGTGTGGAACCAATCTGGATCAAACCAGGGTCCTTCTCAACACTCACGCTAACAAGCATGATTTCATTTATTAAAGGCTTAGCATGCCTCACTTTCTCTCAAATTGATCAAAGTTTTGTAAAGCCCGAGGAATTCCTTCCTCTTCGTTTTCATCACTACAGTGTTCAAAAACAGTTTTGAAAAACTTAGGTCAATACAATGAGTTTAGAGCACAGAAGAGTAAGTGAGATGCTCCGCCATTGGCACAACTAGCTTAAGGTAGCAATAAGCACGGAAACATGATAGCTGCAGCTGTTTCATTCAGATTTCCTGGTTGTAACTGGCTCCACAGCAGAGACAGACTCAAAAGAAAACAAAAAAAACGGTGTTCGAGGCAACAACCCCAGAATCACCGGACATTCTATACAAGGGGACTGACTCACTACAACAAGACAGACCCTTAAGCAAAAAGAACTAACTCAAGACGGTGAGACAGACTCAAAACAAAACAAAGGACTGACTCGACACCCAAGCCAGAAGTTACAAAACTAGCATTCGCAGATGCTCAAAAATACGTGCCAGACGCCACATCCAAAATACGCCGAGGATCGCCCGTAGGTGGTTCATTCCCCGATCACATACTCGCAGTATCCTCAAAATCTAACAACCCAGCAGTGAGAGACTTCGCTGAGGTGGGTGGGAGGATAACCTCATTGTCGATCAAATCTTGCACTTCATGACGAAGGCGAAAACAGTTATCGGTAGCGTAACCAGTTTGCTGGTGGTACACGCAGTACAAAGCAGCATCATGTGTAGGAGAGAGATTCTTTGGGAGAGGCCTAGGCTCGAGGGGTTTAAGATGCCCTCTTTCGGCCAAGATCTGGAGTGCCTTAGACAACGGCATGTAGAGGGCGTGAAAGACCCTGCGCCCTCGGGGCAGATACTTTAAAGTCTGAGAATTCTTGCTAGACGCACTAGCGAAAGGGTTGGCAGGCACTGCCTTGACTTTCTGATCTTTCCCAGGTGCAAAGTTGGGAGTGGAAAGAACTGTTCTGGCATGACGGGGCCTATCCCGATTTTCTGCCTGGCTTGAACTGCCTTCAGTTGGAGTGGGGAAGGCATCATCCACAGTCTTGGCCGTGACTACGAATACCTGTTGCTTACTCATCCCCCTGGCTTTCAAAGCCTTGACTACCCACAGCAGTTGTTCAATGGGATCGGCATCTGCCTTCATCTTGTTCTTACCTCTGGCCTCGGCCTGATCGAGGGCTTGGGTTGATGTTGACACGTCATTGCTATAACTTGAGACAACCTCAGGTTGGCTGAGCTCGATCACAATCCGTCCTAATAAGGGAGGCTCCTGCGGTACAAAATTTTCGGCATATGGCGCAGCTGGTGGCGAAGCCGATATTTTGTAGGCGAGATCTGCCATAGACCTTTGGAGGTCTCCAATCATCCCCATCAATTCGAACGTAGTGGGCTCACGAGCCTGATACAACTGGGGTTCCCAGATCGGGCGCGCGGCAGGCGACCTGGGCGGATGCGGTACATCAACATTGGTCTCATTTTGCAGGGCGATTCCTTGATCTAATGCGGCCGTCATAACCACGATTTCCTCTGAATTCTGTGTCATGATAAGTCCGCTGATCTTGAACGGTGACTAACGGATCAGATATCTGCCTTGCCTCAGCGAGGGAGAACACTGGCTATCCTGTACTCGAATCTCTGAACTGAAAGGGAAAACATGCAGCATTTCAGCCCAAACGGATCAAACACAGGCGTAGCTGAACAGCTGTACTCTAATATTGATCACTGTTCCCCAAAATCACTGCCCCAAAACACTGAATCCGATACCCGCAGATATAACTGTTTCTCAAAAAAAACGCTGATACTGATGCCCGCATGCCTAATGCTCAAACTCACAGACTGATTTGTACGTTCCTGTAGAGATACACTCTAAAAGCACATAACAAGTAAAAGAGAGCCAAAACACCCCTACGTTGGGGTAGGGTTTCCCTGTCCTATTTTGTCAGGAGCTAGGGTTTCACTACGCACGCAGCGGTTTCAAACAACCTATATCGGGTAAGCAACCTGTCCTAGTTTGGAATGGTCACTATGGATTTCGAATATGCACTAGATCGAATGGTCAAAAGGGTGCCCCGGTAAAACCAGGGTTTGTGTTCCCATACTGGCAGAGCCCGCAACCGGTCAACCTTATGGTCATGCCTTGACAAGACAAGCCTCCGGCAAACCATTCAGGAATAGCAGATGGCCAACACGATGTCCTAGGCGCACCTATGCACATGCAATGCAAAGAAACACATAAGTGAAATCAAAACAAGATATCACGAGTTCGAGTCAAGCTATCTAAACTCCCCAGCAGAGTCGCCAGAAACTGTGGACGCGCCCCGCGTGAGGGCCTCACCCTACAGTTCGAACTCAATTTGTCACGGTTCTTAATCTGAACCAAAGAGTCCAAATCCGGCAAATCGTTTTGGAAAACAGATTTTTGTAAAGAAATGCCAAACATGGACTGCTTTGCCAGATACAGAGTCGCCACCTAAATATTTTTTAATGGGGGAATTTAGGAAACCCTGACTAGTTTGCCTAAGGCCACGTGTCCGTCATCACCAAAGTTGCCTCGGCTCGGGAACTTGGGTACGATTGGGGAAGGTCAACTATGAGCACCCCCTCTCGCCCGATCCGAAGATCGGCCTCTACTAACCATGATATCTCATTTTTGACAACACATGCGTTCTTATTCCGATTAATTAGCTAGAATTACTATGTGATGCACACAAAACAAAAGTATAGACTAGATCGCCTAATTTGGAACGAAGCATTGCATATCCGTTTGTTTTGAAAAACAGTTTGAAATTTTGCTACTCGCAAGTAGGCTAAAACACGGATTTCAACGAGTTGTCCCAACTCAAACAATCCAACCTTCACCCACAGGCATTCAGGCAGCTTATATCACATAAGCATCTAGCCACATGGTAAGCGTGCTGCCATGTTAACATTCACACTCATGCGAGATGCTGAAGCGTAAAAACACTTACAGTGTACTCCAAGCCAAAACAATAAACATGTTAGCAATCATGCATGATCCAAGTCCATATTAAGTGGCTAATGCAACGCATACAGAATGTCACTAGAATAGGCTCGGCTAATCCTAGGATGGCATGTGGGATGCAACAAGTAGCACGTATTCAAGTTAGATTTGGAATACTATGCTGTTAGCATGATGCGCCGAGCCCGGTGCATGCAATACTAATGAATGATGCACGCATGCATAGCATAAGGTATGCTAATTTAAATGTGTCCTAATACTAACCATCAAAAGCAGGTAAGTAAAAGGGAGAAAGAAGTGGGGGTTGGAAGACATGCACACACGCACCCACACTTTTTACAAATACGCCCTCACTCGGAGGGACCGAAAGAATAATACAAATTTAACTAACCTACAGGCTAATTAAATATTACAGACCAATTAAACTAGTTAAGCAAATTAACTAATCTAATAAAACAGTAAACAGCCTCGGGAAGAGGGCTCAATGCAATGCGTGCTCGGCTCCGCTCGGAAGTCCACTGCCATGCACAAGTTGCCTCTGTTTTCCCTGCTCTGCTCCTCTGATCATTGCAAAATTCCCAAGGTGCACTCTATGAACCCTGTGGGACACCACCGGCCAAGGGAATTGGTCACCGGCCAAAGGAAATGATCACTGGCCATCAATTGTTGGTCGGTCGGCACTAAAGATGGCCGGCCGGCCAAACCTTCCTGCAGAATCCTGTTTTGACAGCAGCAGAGGGCAAAACAAGGCATAGCAGTGCATTCCAAGCAAATGTATGCACCAACACATCCCTTATCATGTTTATGACTCAAAGGGACATGGTTCTCGATTCTCGGACCAACAATTGCGCATTTCCATGCATGATGGCCCAAGAAACCAAGTTATGCACTTTGATTTCAAATGGAATGCACATAAACAAGCGAGGAGCTCAACCTCTATCATGCTCAATTCAAGAGGCTAAGCATGCATGTCAATGCAATGCATCCTAGGCATGTTAACTAAGTATGCAACATGGGCATGCAATGCACAATGCATACTAGGCATACAACCTATGCAAGCAAGCATGCAAGGCATAAGGCAATGCAAACCAACAAGTGTGCAAGATGCAATGTGGATTTTCAAGCATGCAACAACACATGGAGCAAACATGTTAAACAACCTAAACATGTAACCACACACAAGTATGCAACAACACACAAGGTGAGCATGCAACAACATGCGAATAATGGACTTAAACTAATTTGGGCAGCTCTATACTAAGCCCAAAATAGTGGCCAATTGCTAAGAGAATGAGGACCAAATAACATGCAAGCATGCATGCACACAAGGACCAACACTTAGGCATTGAAGAGCAACTCTCAAGCATACTTAAGAGGATGAAAACATGGACAAATGGCATGCATTACAGGCTCTGAAAATCAAGTCATGAAAGGTGCCAAACCAACTAGACAAGACAAACAAGGCATGCAAGCAAAGCCAAAATTCAAGGCAAGCCAAAGGTGTATTGAACTACACTTAGCAAAATCGAACATGGCATGAATTAAGCAACCAAAATCAGAGTTTTAGCATATTAAGACAAAGCCAATAACACATCTAGATGGCATCTAAATGGCTTAAACATGCAAGCATGCACAAGGGCCTAAACAAGGGGCGTAAGACAACAACCTTTTAACACATTAAAGGGGCATCAAATGCAAGCATGCAAGCACGTCATGAGGACTGAAATGACATGTTAAATGGTTCCAAACCACTGGAATAATGCAAGTAATGCATGCTCATGGTTCATACACTTGAGGCTGACAAACCAAGAATGCAAAAAGGCTAAACAAAGCATGGCAAGCATGGCTAAGACAACCTACATCAAACCTTAAGCATGGCGAAACAAGCCTAAAAGCTTCACAAAGCTTGGCCAAAACAAGCAAGCATGGTAATCTACATGCTAAGTACATGTTAAGGCAAATGATGGCATTACAAGACATGTATGCTAAACAAGCATGGTGTGCCTAAACTGTGAAGCCCCCAAAATATGTATTCACTTTTAAAAACCCTAATGTTGATTTATTTTCTTAAAGCCCTCAGTTTCTTGAATTATTTCAAATCTTGTCCGATAGCATTTTTTTTATTTTTATCGAAGCTGGAATTTTCCTAGCCAGATTAGGTTCCCTAACCTAATTTAATTTAATTCTACATGAGTAAGGTCCCAATACATGTATTTAACTCCAAGCCCTCACTCTTTTATTTAAATTCAAAACTTTTCCAAAAGCTAGTAATTGTACCTTGTACTTTGTACCTTGAAGTACCATCAATCTTGTAATATATATATATATATATACACACCTTGTAGAGTGTGCCCTAGGACTAAAATTAATTAAAAAAAAATAGCCCCTTCTAGGAGAAAGTGAGGAAACCATTTTTCAAAGCACATCATCATGACATTCTAGAAAAAAAATACAACCTAGTGACCTACCTAGGATGCAAAATCCAAGAATTAGTTTTATTACAACTAGATGTGGCCTAAACCAATGGAACACACCTCCTAAGTCCCTTCCATTCCTTTAGAATTCAAGCAAAATCCTAACTTTCCATCCAATTCCAACTAAAGGGCTTTTATGTCCTTTTACCCCAATTTGCCTATATATACCACACCCTCCCTAGCTTGCAAACATACACACAACACACTCACTCACACAAATTTTGGTTAGAGAGGGAGGAGAGCAAGGAAGAGAAATCTAGAGGAGAAGAAGGAGGAAGAAAAGAGAGTTTCTTGTGCAAAGCTTGGAGGGTAAGCCACCAACACAACCCTCTCTTCATTTTCTTTTCTAATGCATGTTTTTAAAGATTCTAAATAAAGTTTCAGATCTGTTATTATCAAGTTCCTATGTTGAAAATACTAAGATTTGAGTAGTGTTTCCATCTCTCATGTATTTTACCCATTTTGGCACAAAACCATCTTCTTTTGTACACATCTCTCAACTTTTCAAGGGTACTCTTCAAACAAATTTTCTGAGTTAAACATGTGATAGTTAGCATATTTTCTTCACAAAAGAAATGAAACTTTCCCATGGTGGAACCCCCTTTTTTATAAATTTCCTTGTTTTGGGCATTCTACCTTAAAACCTATTTTTTTCAGTCAACTTTCAAAAATTCCAGAAAAATGTAAAAAAATATTCTGAACCTCTATTTTATGTCAAAACCTTCCTTAAGGAGTTAGCTTTCAACTAAAATTGGTTTCATCAAAAAACATTGAGTGGTTTGCAAGAAAATCAAGTTTTCATAACAGTCGACAGATCTGGGCAGATTCTGGACAGATTCTGGAACAGTGCTGGACTATTTTCTAAATAACTTAAAATCGGGAAAAGCAATCCCATTTCCGAAAAATGTTCTAGAAACTAGATCAAATTCTCTACGAACCATAGGAAAACCGAGTCCGGTGGATGAACCTAAGTAGTCCTTCCATACTAACCTTCATGTGATGTTAAATCTGGAAATTTGTTATGTTTGGATGTTTTATACCCTTGTATTCATGAAAATGTTTAATGGCTTATTATCATATCTTGGCATGATGTTGTATGGGTATGTTATGTTATTTATCTTCTTATCTTGAGGAGGCATGCTTATGTGGATTTTATTTTATCGTTTAGTTGGACTAACCTTGACTTAAAACACTTAATTCAACGGGAAACCTAATTGGGTGGGTATTGGGTTTTCGAACACTTGAGTAATGAAAAGATGAGAAAATGTGATATATGGTTTGTTGGGATGCGTTCCCTATTCGAGGTTAAATCTTGCGCAAGTGGTTTTCGGGACCCTTGAACGGAGCGGTTGTATTCGGACCCTAGGTGGTTTGGTGTAAGGAGGGATTCAGGCAAGGCCCTATTTTTACCGTCTCTTTTGAGGCCCTGCGGTTGGCGCTACACGGTATATAACCGTTGGTAGGCATCCGAGGCTAGTTCTGCAACAAAGCAGCAAAAGAGGGGGCATACCGAATAATCCGCGTCCGATTCTTGTGGTCGGGAGGACGGAATCTCTTTGGGGGATTTCTAGTTACTAACATCTGACTCAACTCTTAATGTATTTATTTGTTTGTTTGAGTATCATGCTTTACTACTTGGTGCTATAAATGTGATTGTGTATTGGACTGGGAAAAAGGGGTGGGGTGTGTGTGTGTTTACTGGGCATTCAAAGCTCACGGCGTATCATGCCAAGTGACGAAGCAGAACTCGTAGCGGAAGACGACGAGCCGGAAACCTTTGAAGACTTTTGGCTATCTTAGGAATACTAGAAGTTTCTTTTTGGATATTTTTGTAAGACTCGTATGAAGCTTAAAACCTTCTTTTTGGGATGTAATGTAACGGAACAATCTTTTTAATCAAGTATAATTGTGGTTGTTATGTACCTATATCCTATGTATGAACCTTATCGTTGCTTATGAGACCTTGTGCCAATGCCTTGTAAGATCTGTCAAAAAGGTAGTGCGCTGCCTAAGAAAGCTGGACTTAGAAGGGAGGCTATTTTGACTCCTCCGGCGATCTGGGATCTTACATGGTTATTGACCATAGGACTCACTAGTGACTCTCCCTTGACTGCAACCTATAGTGTAGAATCGGGGCGTCACATAAACCAAGTAAAAGCAGAGCCATATTATGACATAATAAGCACAAATAACAGCTAGGACATGGCCAACATGAACCTAAATTAGATGCTCACACATGAGACAAAAATGGCCCTTTTCAAGAACAAGGAGAGGGGGTGGCCCTCTCCTTCTTAGGACCTCAAGGCACCATCCTCACCACTGAAATCCCTCAAGATTTCAGTGGTGAGGAGGCCCAAACAAGGTGGTCCCGGAGCTCACCAAAATAGCACAAAAGTAGGGCCAAACAAGGCCTAAGAGGGGTCAAACACCCCCAAACAACAAAACACTCTTAAACAACTATTTAAAGCACTCAAAAACAAGACTTTTATTAGTTATACACAAAGTCTAAAAATAGTTGCAAGGTAGGCTAAAAAGCTATGCAAAAATGGGGTAAAAAGGAGTAAGTTCTTACCCTTGTTGACCCTCTTCAAAAATGGTGTTCCAACAGCTCCTCCAAGGTTGAATCAGCTCCAAAACTTCAAGAACAGCCCTCCAATGCCTCAGCAGCTAAGGGAAGGTGTAATGGTGGGTGTTTGTGTGCAATAATAAGGACAAACACACACTAAATACACACAAGAGAGAGAGATATAGAGATAAGTGATACACAAACCCTAACCCTAAAACTCAGAGCTCTGGAAAAATTGTCCAACCCCAATGGAGAGAGAAGAAGCTCCCTCTTATAGACAATCCCTCTTGTCAAGCTTTCCAAACAAGCTAGTCAAGAGGGAGATCCCTCCATACACGTGTATGGAGGGGAGCAAAGTGTATGCCAGCTAGCACAACTGGCATAAAAATATCTGCAAAAGCAGATGAACAGTGGTCGGCCAGCCAAAAATGCAATTTGACCAAAATAGATGGTCGGCCGGCCACAAATAGTGCCGGTCGGCCAAACATTTGGCCAGTGGCAACAAACCAGTGGCCGGTGGCCTCAAGCCATGGCCGGTGATGTGTGGGGATGGCCAACAAGCCATTCCCTGCCCCTCAAAGGCAAAACACAAGTGTTTGGTGCAAAACCAGACACAAAACAGTCGAGTCGAGAGATCCTGAGGCAAGGCGCGTGGCCGAGACCTCCGGGAACTCAAGACGAACACAAACATGGATGATCACCGAGTGTTCAAGCGGTGATGTCCAAGTCTTGAGGACAGTCAAAAATGGAGTGTCTACACCAACCTGTTCCAAACGCAACCAATACAACCCAATAGTCCAACTCAAGGAGAAACAGTGGAAAACAAGGCAAGAACAACTATATAAGAGGGGAAGAAAAGGAAAAAAAAAAAAAAAACCTAAATCGATAGTCAAACAGGTTAAGTTGAAACTAGAAATGCTATAGTTACACTCTCAAAACATATTTCATGCCTCTAACTTGGCGGGATCACCACATCATTTCCTGCACAAATTTTCATAGGGTGAGCACAAAACCAAGTAAGAAAAATCTTAACAAATTATATACATTTTATACAATCTCATGGGATAAATGCATATGCCATGCCATGTTAAAAAACATGTATCTTTATCTTTTGAAACCTTTGTACACAATGCAATCGTGAAAATTTAACAATTCAATAATTTTAATGTAGTTCAAATGGGCAGTAAATACGACTCAGGTAATTCCTAGGTTGGTATCTGCAAGTAAACATAACATGCACTACCAATCCCTACTTTGCCAGTAGCTAACCGAAAGACATGTGGTACCTTCTCCGCACGTGTTTTCGGTCTTTCACCATGGACACTCAGGCCAACTTAACCAATACTAACTACACCCCCTATTTGGACTTACCAACGTATTTACCCAAAAAAAACACAATTCAATATGATCTTGTTTCACAAAATCATTTCCTTTCTCAAAACAATACATTTTTCCAATGCAATATTCAAAATCCATTGCACCAATGTCAAAATGGAATGGCGATGCAAATGTCCAATGCAATAATATAGTTTCACTCAAACATCTCAACAATACCAATTCGAAAGGTGATGATAATTAAATAAAGTGCCAATGCAATATATTTATATATCAATGCCTTGAAATTTCTTAATTCATCCACACAATTCTCCATTGTGATCAAATCTCACATCTCTTATCAATATAACATCATAGTATATTTTTCCAAGAGACAATATAACAATATCAATATTCATGTATTCTCCACATGTTAAACATCATTTTTAGCATTTGGTCTTTCCAAAATAACACCAACAAGCTATTACTCAAGCTTTCCAATTCTACAATTTCTCATGAAATCTCTTCATTTGATACAACAATAGAATTTCCTCCATCATTTACTCACATAGTAAATTATCAAGTATCAATTTCATAATATCACAACATTTTCCCAAAATTCCCAAATTTTAGGGTTTTCACCAAAACAAGGTTTTTGTTCCTTCTTCTTCTTCTTCTTCTTCTTCTTCTTCTTTTTGAAAAGATTTTTCCAAAAACAGCACCCACACCTTAGAACATGCTCATATTCTCAAAAGCTTTAGGAAAAGTAAGTGAAATCAACCTCTAACATCATCTAGGGTTCAACAACCCAAAATCATAACTCAAAACATGATGAAATACTCAAAACATGTATAAACTTGCAAATATATATATAACTCAAAGATTATTCCTTCCTCAAGCTTGAGAGATAAAGAGGAAGAAAACTTGAGAAATCAACGTTGGTGAAAACACGATCCAATTGGTCATAAACGTAGCCCTCATCGCCCTTTTCGATTTGGTGTAAAAAGCCCACTCAAACTCTTAAAGATTGGAGCTAAATCTTAGAGAAAAGTTGGATTTGAGTGTGCTTTTTGAGAGAAGAGAGAAAATAGATATATATATAGAGAGAGAGAGAGAGACAGACAGACAGACAGACATAAGAAAATCTATGCAAAAAACACCTTTGGCATTAGTTTGAGGAAAAGAGCACAAATTTCAAGACAGACGTACCGAAATCCACACGAGCGGTTTCAATTCTGCATGAGCGAAATTCCCAATCCGTACGAGCGGAAATTTTTTCCTTCAAGGCGGATTGCTCCAGAGAGCTGCATAAAAAATTACCCAAAATCCGCTCGGGCGATTTTCTGCCTAGAAAACTCTAAAAAATTTTGGAAAACTCTGCGAGGATCCACTCGAGTGGTTTTCAATTCCGCACGAGCGATTTTGCCCAGAACTCAAAAAGTGATTTTGCAGACCAAGGCAAGTTCCAATGACCAAAACTCAAAATTTTCAACCAAGAAAAGTTAAGAGAGGTTAAGTAGGAGTAGAAAAGGAGTCTCAACGACCCGATACGATAAACAAAACACCAAAAGAAAAGCATACAATTCAAGCCCAAAACCCCGGGACATTATAACCAACCACCCATTGTACTCCTCAAATTTCTCTCTCAGGTAGCCCTCTTTCTCTCTCATTCCTTAGATCTCAGATCTCTCTCTCTCTCTCTCTCTCTCTCTCTCTCTCTCTCTCTCTCTCTTCCAATTAGAGATAATGCTGATGATGAAAGTAGAATGGTAATGCCTTAGATCTGGAAGATTTGGAACCTCTCCAATGTTGGCTCGACACCATCATCTCCGACGAGGTTGTGCTCCAAAGCCATAAGTATCAAGCTTTTCCAGCGGATCAACCGGTGGTTGTGGAAGTGTAAGACTCTACATTCTCCTTTCTGTCTCTGTCTCTCTTTTTCTCTCTCTCTCTCTCTCTCTTCTCTCTCTCTCTCTCTCTTCCAATTAGAGATAATGCTGATGATGAAAGTAGAATGGTAATGCCTTAGATCTGGAAGATTTGGAACCTCTCCAATGTTGGCTCGACACCATCATCTCCGACGAGGTTGTGCTCCAAAGCCATAAGTATCAAGCTTTTCCAGCGGATCAACCGGTGGTTGTGGAAGTGTAAGACTCTACATTCTCCTTTCTGTCTCTGTCTCTCTTTTTCTCTCTCTCTCTCTCTCTCTCTCTCTCTCTCTCTCTCTCTCTATTTTATAGCATAATATTGTATTAGAAAATCTTTCCTGTTGTCAAAATTGTATGTTTCAAAAATTTTCATGAAATTTTCTCTCATTATCAACAGATAGATAAAATAAAAAAATTGAATAGATAATAAGTCTAGATAGATATTTGAACAGATAATGGAAAAAAATTGAAGAGATAGTCAAAAAATTTAAGTAGATAGTCAAAAAAATTTGAACAGATATAAAATAATTTGAAGAGATATATATAAATTCGAATAAATTGTCAAAAAAAAAATTAAACCGATAAATTAAGAGGTAAAATTGATAACAAAATGTCATTCAAAACAAACAAAATGATTTTTTTACCAAATTATTTTATAAAGCATGATCTCTCACCAATAAAAAAAAATCCACTGAATCTAATGTTTTATACACTCTTTAAGCTGGATTTTTAAATAATTTTCTCATAAAATTAATTTAGGAATCTCAAGTTAGCCACTAATTTAAATTTATGCTTGTATATGAATTTATCTTATGGCAAATAAAATTTTTACTTAAATTTGAATAAATTTTTTAGCAAGTGAGAGAGATTGCCTAATAGCAATTATGATCAATGGACATAGAAACCACCTATTTTGGGTTGTAGTTTGGTTTTGGAAAAATAACAAATCACTATTAATTTAAAAAAATAATTATAAATTCATGATAAATTTTATACACTTTTATTGATTAAAGTTATAAATTCTTCTATAAATATGTAATAATTTTAGATGTACCATTGATATATAAATTTCCCTTTGATTTTTTAACTAAATAAAAATAATAATTACCAGTTGATTGGGTATAATAAAATCTTTTAAACTATTGAGAAATATCATTTTGATCTCCTAAACTATAAAATCGTACAAATAGATCCTCTAAACAATTGAAAAGTATCTCACTTTGCCTTCTAAATTATAAAAGCGTATAAGTGTCTCTAAATTATAAAAACGTACAAATGTGACCGTTAACTAAAAGAGTCAAAGTGAAATACATCAATAGTTTAGAGGGTCTATGTGTATGTTTTTATAGTTTAAGGAAATAAAGTAATACTTCTCAATAGTTTTTTTTTTTTTTTTTTGATCAGCAAAAAAAGAAAACTTTATTGATGGAAAAACATACAGAGTATGAGAACGTACATCAATAAAGATGAGGGTGCAAAAGCATCACAATGAAACATCCAGATCCCAACTAGGTTGGCACCTAAATGGACACCAAATCATCTACTAACACAAACTCCAAGCTCTATGTTGGTGAGTAACCAACATATGGAGCAAAACATAAACAAGCAAACAGAAGCGACCACAAAAATCAACATAGCACACCCCTTGAACACAATTCATCAGAAAACCTCTCTACTGGGGCATTAGATTAGCATATTAACAGTTCAGCATATCCCCACAGCTAACAGATCAATCCACTAAAGGACAGAACAACAAAGCATAGACAGAGGATACCCCAACAGATCAACAGTAGCAGATTAGTGACAGTTACCCCAACAGATCAACAGCAGTTCAGAAACAGATCAACAGCAGTAACAGCTCACCCCAACAGATCAACACAAAGCACGCAAAGCTGACTCAACTACCATTCCTAATGCAGTATTACACTTGTTGCTGATTAGTGTAATAACCCCGACCTCCAATTAATGCTAATCCATGATTAATTATGCCTAACAGTAATTTAGAATGAATTTGGAATTAATTTGCATATATATTGCATTATCTTTGTGTTTCTATCTGTTTGCCATAAAATGATCTGTTCGTGTCTTTAAGTTTCGAACTGCAAATTGAAGGCCTTATCGGCGGCCGAATCTGAAATTGATTTGTGTTTTATACTGGTTAGATTTTATGTGATTTTATGGTAAGTTTAATTGAAATTTGATTTAGAATGATTTAAATTGGTTAAATTAGATTAAATAATGTAAATCACATTAGTTGGCTTTAATTACCTTATATGCCATTAGTAGGCCACTTTGTTAAACTTTGTTTGGAGCTTCATTACACCATTTCATCATCCTTTGAGAGACCAAAACCGTGGGTGAGAGGGAGAGTAGGAGAAAAACTTGAGTTCATCAAAATTGGCTTGGAAAATTAGGAGGATTGAAGAGAATTTGCATATTTAAGCTTTCACATCTTGAATTCAAGGCATAAGGTAGAGAAATCATCTTCTTGAACTTGTATTTAAGTTAGTTCTTGCATGGTTTTTAGGAATGTGAAGCTTAGAATCAAGAATTGGTTTAAAATGTTGAATTGAGAGCTAGATCATGCATGCATGTCCTTATATTGAGATTTGAGGTTGTTTTCATGGAAATTCCTACATGCATGTTTACATTTTGGTTGAAGTCCATGAATTCATCTTGTTTTTCCATCAAATTGCCAATTTAATCTTGATTTGAAGTGTTGGAATTTAAAGGAGATCATGCATGTTGTATTTGAGTTTTGTTCTTCAAGTTTTATTTGAAATTGTGTTTAATTGACTCACCTTTGGGCTTTGATTTTACAAATTGATCTTTGAAACATGTTGTACTATGAGTTTATAAGTGTTTTCCAGAAAATGGGCCCAAAAGGTTGAGATTTGAGGTGTTAGATGCTTGGTTTGAACTTTCAAGGCAAATCTGGAAATTCCAGAATTTGACTTCTTCGTTCGAGCAAAGGATTCCACGCTCGAGAAACCATTGTTTTGTTCTGAGCTTCGCTCGAGCGAAGGAATGCTGGCTCGAGCGTAGATTGCAAGCTCTCAGGTTTTGGTGCACGCAGACGCACACTCGAGCGAAGAGACCTACGCTCGAGCGAAGAGCTGTGTCTCACACTCGAGCGAGCATCGAGCGTAGATTTTCAACATCCAGTACTTTTTGCATTTTTACAGACCGCTCGAGCGAAGGAGTCCTTGCTCGAGTGACCCCACTGTTTTGACAAGCTCGCTCGAGCGAAGAAAGCCTCGCTCGAGCGAGACCCCTATTTTCAGCAAGTTTTGAAAAATATTTTCCAAGGTATTTTTGCATCCTCATTCCATCCTAAGCATTCCTAGGCCATGTTTAAGACTCTATGGTGAGGATTAAAGGTTAGAAACACACTAAGAACCAACGACGTAAGTTTTATACAATTAGAACGTGTGTTTCAAGTGTGTGTCTGTTGTGTATAATGTAAGTCACGTGCCGCATTCTGTTTGACCCATCTGCTCCGTCTGTCTGTCTCAAGGCCAACTGTGAGTAATAACTTAGTAAAGTTATGTTCAACTGTATCTATTTTCTGTGTGATGAAATACGATCTATTTTCTGAAATGATATGTTCTGTACAATGAAAGATTGTTCAATTTCTGATATATATTCGTGACGTCCTTAGCATCATGTGATATCTGTTGGCTGTTACTCGGTATCGGAGGTTCCTTTATGGAACTTATATCTGTCTGCACTCTGTTACCCGTACCGGAGGCTCCGTCATTGGGGCTCAGCTTCTGTTCTGTTACCCGGACCCGGAGGTTCCTTTATGGAACTGGTCATTCGTGACCCTCACGTGTCTACATCTGTTCTGTATCTGCTCTGTTAATGCTAATGGATGTATCACGTAAACTCAAGCATATCTTATGATTTCTATATATGATCTGGACAAATTATGAATTTGATACAAATCTGAATTATGATTTCTGAATCTGTGCGGACTCATTCATTGAAACCCCTTTACTCTGTTATTATTCACTGGGCTTTCGCTCACAATTTATATTATGTATGTAGGTGAGCCAGCGTGTGACCAGGGCCAGAGTTGACGGCCTTCTGTTCTGTTTTTGTCAGCCAACTATTGTGCCTCCCGAGGAGGTTTCGATTCAAGCCTAATGCCATGGCTTTTTTTTTTTTTTGTATTCATGCTAGTCTCTGTATATGTTTGTAAAGTCAGATCTTGGAGAGTACACTTCTGTAAATACTTTGTAAATATTGGTGTCCTTTGACTGGCATGCTTAGGTATATATATAAGTTTTGAAATATTCTGTCCCATATACGTTATCACAGCTCATTGGACCTTGTCTATTTTGTAAAATTGCTTCTGCAACCCCTTACTATTTGCTAATCTATTCAGAGGCCTTTGGTAATCCACGGATTACTGGCCGGTTACGATGCTAAACCTACAGGGGCGGGTTTGGGTCGTGACAAAGTGGTATCAGAGCACGTGTTCTACCACACACACAGGTCCGTATGAGCTTAGGGTGTTCTAGTGAGAGTTAGGGGCATTCCATCTGCATGTGTAAGTGTGTGGTAATTGAAATGAATATGAAAACTGACTGTAAAAGTGAACAAATGAATTGAAATGAATAAATAAGATTATGCCTGTGTTTATTATCATTTGATATCTATATAGTAAGATGGAGAATGCAAGGGGAAGTGGTGGCATGGGCCGAATGGAACAAATTCTTGCAGCATTGACTGAAACCTTGACACAACAGCAAAGACAGCAACCTTTACCCCCTCCGCCTCCACCGGCACAAGCCGAGGCAGCTAATAATGACATCATCAACTTGACACAGAAATTCATGAAAATGAAACCGCCAATGTTCTATGGTGGAATTGAACCTTTGAAAGCTGAGACGTGGTTGCTTGAAATGGAGAAACTGTATGAAGTGTTTCCTTGTTCTGAAACCCAGAGAGTCCTCCTAGCCACCTACACTCTGAAAGATGAAGCCCGTAGGTGGTGGTTACTGATCCGAAGTGGCAATGGGAATATGACGTGGGCACAGTTTAATGCTATTTTCTATGATAAATATTTTCCCCAATGTTTCAGGGATCGGAAAGCGTCTGAATTTCGGGAACTCAAACAGGGAAGAATGTCTATGGCAGAATATGAAGCTAAATTCACCGAACTGGCACGGTTTGCTCCACATATGGTGGATACTGATTACAAGAAAGCACGAAAGTTTGAAGGTGGACTGGATTTAGAGGTGTTTGATCGAGTAGGTGTCCTGAAATTGCCTACTTATGTGGAAGTTCTAGACAGAGCCTTAATGGCACAGGCCACCATAGCCGCCATGAAACAAAGCAAAGCCCCAGCAACTACAGCAACTGAGTGGAGAGGAAAAAGATCCGGGTTTGGTTTTAAAAGAGGCCAGTCATTTGTCAGTAAGAAGCAAAACACAGGGCCTACAAGCAGCTCGAGTCAGAGTAGTGGGTCTATCCCGGTCTGTTCTGATTGTGGTAGAAAGCACAAGGGTGTGTGCTACCGAGTGTCTGGTGCTTGTTTCCGATGTGGCCAGTCAGGTCATGTAGTGAAAGATTGCCCGCTTAGGTCTGAGACTACTAGCTGTCCTGCAGCAAGTTCAGCGGGATCCACCTCTGTGGCCAAAACAAGTACAAAGGCCAATGCTGGGAAAGAACCGCTGAGACAAGGCCGAGTGTTTGCCTTAGTACCCGGTGACGTACCGAACACCTATACTGTGGTGTCAGGTACACTCTCTGTATGTTCTCAAAATGCATGTGTACTGATAGATTCTGGTTCTACACATTCCTTTGTATCGCATGCTTTCTCTCGAAAATTGACTAGACCATTAGAACTTATGACATATGTGTTATCTGTATCTACACCATCCGGGGATTCTATGATGTGTGCTCATGTTTATCCAGCATGTGATATTGTGATTGGCGATATGGTGCTGTATGTTGACTTATTACCCCTGGACATTAATCATTTTGATTGTGTTTTGGGAATGGACTGGTTGACTAAATACTATGCTACCATTGACTGTGCAAGTACAACTGTTGTGTTTAGACCACCGGGTATGCCTGAATTTACTTTTACTGGGAATGGGGTAGCTTCTCCCCCATATTTGATTTCAGCTCTGAAAGCTAGAAAACTGCTTAGGAAGGGATGTAGGGGTTATCTGTGTTGTATACTGACTACATCACCTGATGGAACTAATGTAGAAACTATCCCTATTGCTTGTGAATTTCCCGATGTGTTTCCGACTGACTTGCCTGGGGATTTAGTTGATAGAGAAATTGAATTCACTGTTGAGGTGTTTCCGGGGACACAACCTATTTCCAAGACTCCCTATAGAATGTCTACCTCTGAATTGAAAGAATTGAAAACTCAACTTCAAGAACTGTCAAATAAGAAATTTATAGACTACTGAGAACTGAACAAAGTGACTATCAAGAACAAATACCATCTGCCTCAAATAGATGACTTGTTTGACCAACTTCAGGGTGCCCAAGTGTTTTCCAAAATTGACCTCAGGTCTGGGTATCATCAGTTAAAGGTTAGAGCTGAGGACATAGAGAAAACTGCATTCCGAACTAGATATGGACATTATGAATTTTTAGTAATGCCGTTTGGGATGACCAATGCACCTGCAGCTTTCATGGATCTTATGAACAGGGTGTATAAATCATTTCTGGATGAATTTATTGTTGTGTTTATTGATGACATTCTGATTTACTCTTAAGATAGGGAAGAACATGAGAACCACCTGAGGACTACCTTGCAGATTTTGAGAGAGAAGAGGTTGTATGCTAAATTGTCCAAATGTGAATTCTAGCTTGACAGTGTGGCATTTTTGGGACATGTAATCAACAAAGATGGTGTTTCTGTTGACCCTCAGAAAATTGAAGCTGTTGTGGATTGGCCTAGACCGACAAATGTGACAGAAGTCTGAAGTTTTCTGGGACTTGCAGGTTACTACAGGAGGTTTGTAAAAGACTTTTCCAAGCTTGCCATGCCATTGACCCAGTTAACTTAGAAAAATGTGCCATTTGACTGGAATGAACAAAGAGAGGCAGCTTTCCAAGAGTTGAAAACCAGGTTAGTAACTGCACCAATTTTAACTTTGCCCAATGGTACTGATGGGTTTCAAGTGTACAGTGATGCTTCCTATATATTAATGCAAAATGGAAAGGTGATTGCCTATGCTTCTAGACAACTCCGCCCTCATGAAAAGAATTACCCAACACACGATCTTGAATTAGCAACCATAGTGTTTGCTTTGAAAATATGGCGTCACTATTTGTATGGGGTAACTTGTGAGGTGTATACAGACCATAAAAGCTTGAAATACTTCTTCACCCAAAAGGAATTGAACATGAGACAGAGGCGATGGTTAGAACTAATCAAAGATTATGATTTGCAAATCATGTATCATCCAGGAAAGGCTAATACCGTAGCAGATGCCTTGAGCTGAAAATCCAGTGCAAATTTGTCATGTTTGCTATCCAACAGAAAAGAACTGCTGATTAACCTAGAACAAGATGGGTTGTTAACTGCTATTGTCGCTCAACATACAATTTTTGACGAGATCAAACAGAAACAGTGCGAGGATGAATACTTGAAAAAGATCACTGAGGAATTTGATTCGAAGCCAAGGCCAAGATTTGTGTTTGAGAATGATGTGCTGAAATTTCAAAACCATCTTTGTGTACCTGATTGTTATAATTTGAGGAAATGTGTTATGACCGAAGCTCACAGTAGTAAGTTTGCTATGCATCTGGGGAACACGAAAATGTATCATAATTTGAAACAGAATTTTTGGTGGCCTGGAATGAAAAAGAGTATTGCAGACTTTGTGGCTAGATGTCTACAGTGCCAACAGGTTAAAGCCGAGCATCAGCGACCCGCTGGTTTGCTACAACCACTCCCAATACTGGAATGGAAATGGGAGCACATTACCATGGACTTCATTGTGGGATTGCCTCGATCTTCCCGAGGTATGGACTCTATCTGGGTTATAGTTGACCGTTTAACTAAGTCTGCCCATTTTCTGCCTGTCAAAACTATTTATAATGTTGATAAATTGGCCAATATCTATATGACTGAAATTATGAGATTGCATGGAGTGCCAGTATCTATTGTGTCTGATAGGGACTCAAAGTTTGTATCGAGATTTTGGCAGAGTTTGCAACAGGCTTTGGGGACTGAATTGAGACTGAGCAGTGCCTATCACCCACAGATAGATGGACAAACTGAACGAACGAACCAAACTCTGGAGGATATGCTCAGAATGTGTGTGTTAGACTTCCAAGGGAATTGGGAGACCTACTTGCCATTAGCTGAATTTGTGTACAACAACAGTTACCATTCAAGTATTGGAATGGCTCCTTCGAAGCTTTATATGGAAGAAAGTGTCGTTCTCCGATATGTTGGGCTGAAGTAGGTAATAGACCTTTGTTGGGACCAGAACTTGTGCAAGAAACAACCGAGAAAGTGAAACTGATACAGCAGCGTCTGAAAACTGCACAGAGTCGGCAGAAGAGCTATGCCGATGTTCGAAGAAGAGATAGGGAATATGAAGTTGGGGACCATGTGTTCATAAAGGTGACCCCGATGAAGAGTCAAACTCGGTTTGGTGTTAAGGGCAAATTGGCACCGAGGTATGTTGGACCTTATGAAGTCCTCGAAAAGATTAATCCGGTATCGTATCGGGTAGCCTTACCTCCAGTAATGGAAGATATGCATAACGTCTTTCATGTATCGATGCTTCGAGAATATTTGAGAGATCCACTCCACGTCATTGATCCGACACATGTGTTTTTGAAAGATGACTACACTTATAAGGAAAGATCTATCCAGATTGTGAATCGCCGGATCAAAAAGTTGAGAAATAAAGAAATACCGTTAGTAAAAGTTGATTGGCAAAACCACGGAGGAACCTATGTAACTTGGGAAACCGAGGAAGACATGATGAAGAGATATTCAGATTTGTTCCCATTAGACCCAATGTTGATTCCGAATGAAGGTAATTCGAGTTTGGAGGACCAAACTCTTTTAAAGAGGGAAGACTGTAATAACCCCGACCTCCGATTAATGCTAATCCATGATTAATTATGCTTAACAGTAATTTAGAAGGAATCTGGAATTAATTTGCATATATATTGCATTATCTTTGTGTTTCTATCTGTTTGCCATAAAATGATATGTTCGTGTCTTTAAGTTTCGAACTGCAAATTGAAGGCCTTATCGGCGGCCGAATCTGAAATTGATTTGTGTTTTATACTAGTTAGTTTTTATGTGACTTTATGGTAAGTTTAATTGAAATTTGATTTTAAATGATTTAAATTGGTTAAATTAGATTAAATAATGTAAATCACATTAGTTGGCTTTAATTACCTTATATGCCATTAGTGGGTGTAAACAAGCCCACGGGGGACCTCGCTACAGCTCGGACTCGATTTGTGTCACAGTTCTTAATCTGAACCAAAGAGTCCAAATCCGGCAAATCGTTTTGAGAAAACAAATTTTTTGAAAGAAGTGCCAAACATGGACTGCTTTGCCAGATACAGAGTCGCCACCTAAATATTTTATTTTGGGAAATTTAGGAAACCCTGACTCGTTGCCTAAGGCCACGTGTCCGTCATCACCAAAGTTGCCTCGGCTCGGGAACTTGGGTACGATTGGGGAAGGTCATTTCGTGAGCACCCCCGCTCGCCCGATCAAAGATCGGCCTCTACTAACCATGATATCTAGTTTTGAAAACATTGTGTGCTCTTATTCCGGTTATTAGCCTAGATTTACTATGTGATGCGCACAGCATACAAGTATAGACTGAGTCGCCTGAATTGGAACAAAACATTTTATGTTTGTTTTTGAAAATGATTTGATGGTGCTACTCGCAAGTAGGCTAAGACGTGGATTTGCCACCCTCGGGTGGGCTTAGAAAACATGATTTTGCCACTATCTAGTGGGCTTAAAACACACAGTCAATGATTTGTTCCAATCCAACTCACCCAACCTTCACCCACAGGCATTCCGGCAGTTATATCACATAAGCAGTTAGCCTCATGGTAAGCATGCTATTCATGGCAGTCACTCACACGCATGCAAGGATGCTAAAGCATAAAAACTCACCGAGTACTCCAAGCCAAAACAGAAGCTAATTAGAAATCCATGCATGAATCCGAACTATACAGAAATGCCTAATGCAACACATGCAAAAATGCAACTATAGCAGGCTCGGCTATTCTAAACATGGCATATGAGATGCAACAGCTATCAATTATTCAACTCGGAATTGAAATACAAATGCAGTTAGTATGATGCGCCGAGCCCGGTGCATGCAAAACAGATGAATGAATGCAAACATGCTATCATACTGTATGCTAATTGAAACATGCCCTAATCTAACCATCATAAGCGGGTAAATAAAATGGAAGAAAGACGTGGGGTTGGAAGACATACATCACACACATGCACACTTATTACAATTATGCCCTCGCACAGAGGGTCCGAATAATATACAGTCCCGAATAAATACAGTCCGAATAAATACAAAACCCTAATCAATTAACAAATTTAATCTAGGAAAGCTGTAAACTAGCATGCAAGCTAGGGACTGCCTCGACTCCGCTCCGGATGATGAATGATGCATATTTGGCGTGGAAATCCATCGCGATGCCCCAATTAGCCTCTGTTTGCAATTGTTCTTGGAAAGCGCGCCAAGCCCTGGAAGGCTGCTGGTTTTTGATTTGCTGCAACAGAGAGCAGGAAAGGGGCATAGCAATGTATTTTCACATATGTATGCTTGCCTCGATCCTCGTGCCACCAATCACGCATCTCGATGCACGATGGCCGAGGAGTAGAATTGCACGACTCAATATGAAATGAATGCACATGAAAACACAACAAAACCTAAACTCCATCATGGGTAATCCGGAGTGTCGGCGACTGGGGAATTGAGACACGTTCCGTCACTCGGAGTACGAAACGTACCTCGTTTCCCGTGCTCAGGCTAACTCCTATCCCAAGCACAATGCAATATGCATGGCATGAATGCAACTAATATACAACCTAACATGCACAATATTATGAAATGTCATACACGATGCACGAGGTAACATGGCATACACAATGCGCTAACATACAACCTAGCATACACAATGCTATGAAACGAAATGGCATACACAATGCATAATGGGCTTACACCAACACAAGTGGACCTCGGCCACACTCACATAGGAGGCCATTAGATGAAAATGAGACACTCGAGATGCATGCACACGTGCACGCAAACCGATGACCGACCCTAAGGCACCAAATGCCACTCTAACAAGACATGGCAAGGCATGAAATATGGCATACTAGCATGCAAATTTCAGTAGCAAAATATGATGCAAAACAGCCCCAAAACATGGAAACATGGCACCCGATACATGGAATGAGACCCAAAACATGAAATTAGGTACATGGAATGACCTATGGCTATGCAAAGCATGCGTTATTTGAACACGAAGTATGAAGACAAAATCAAGACAGTCCCAAAACAAGCATATTTATAGTTTTAAGAAAGGCCAAACAGCGAACACAAATAGGACCAAGCTAGCATGCAAAAATGGCCCCGTAAGAAAGATAATGAAGCAAGTAGCAGCTTCTGGCCCTAAATGTCCAAGAGCCCTTCAACAACGTTGAAGAGGGGCTCAAAATGAAGCACTTTACAGTTTACAACAAGCCACGAAAACAAACACAAGTATGGCTAAACTATTATGCAAGAAATGGGCCAAAATGGAGACAAAGAAGCAAGTGATGGTTGCTGGCCTCAAACAAGGGAGGGCCCTTCAACAAAGTTGAAGAGGGGCCCAAAACATGGTATTTTACAGTTAGTGACCAAACCCAAAACAGGGTACATGCAAGCTTAAAATACTATGCAAAATAAGGCCTAAAAAAGAGGTTTAAACACAAAGAGCAAAAAGGGAGCTTCAAACAGCAAAAGTCCCTTGATCAAACATGAAGAGAGGGTCAAAATAAGTCTATTTACAGTTCATACCAGAGCCCAAAAATACAAGCACAAGGGGCTAACAAAACATGCAAAAATAAGACCAAAAGAGGGATAAAGAGGCAAGTGATAGATGGAAGCCTCAAACAGTGAAGAGACCTTCAACAATGTTGAAGAAGGGCTCAAAACAAGCCACTTTACAGTTTATGACAGAACTCAAAACAGTTTATAAATAGGCCTAAAATACTATGCAAGAAAGAGGCATACAAGAGAGCTAAAGAGGCAAGTGGTAGATAGGGACCTTAAACAGGGAAGGACCCTTAAACAAACATGAAAAGGAGCTTAAAATATGATGTTTTACAGTTAGGGTCGGAGCCCAAAAATGCAAGCAAGTATGGCTTAGATAGCATGCAAAATAAGCTTAAAAAAGAGGGAAAATGTAGCTCACCCTTGTAGACCAAACTTTAGCAGCCTCTTGGCTTGAGAAAAGGTGCTCCTAAGCTCTGAAAAACCAGCTCCAAGTGTTGGAAAGAATGGTGGTGGTGTGGTGCTATGTGATGGTGTAGAAATGGTGTAGGGTTTGGGAGGTTTTGAGAGTTGAAATGTAGAGAGAGAGAGAGATGTAATGTAGGAGACTAAGACCAAAGCTTCTAACCCTCTCAAATGCAGCTGGAGCTGCTGGATATATAGGCAAAAGAGGGGGGAGAAAAAGGGGGGGAAATGAATTCAAATTTCCCCCCAAAAGTGCAGCCCCCCGGATACACAATCTAGGGGGAAACAAAATACATATTTGTAATGTACCAGAGGAGGGGAGCAAGGCCGGCCCATTATCCAGGTTGCAGGTGGCCGGCCGGCCCTCCCCATGGCCGGCCGGCCGGCCAAGGGTCAAAAAGGTCAAGTTAGATTAGTGGCCAGCCACCATATATTTGTGGCCTCCCATGTGTGCTCAACACAGCCATGTGGTCAAAAACTGGAGAAGGTGAACCAGGAGAGAGAAAAGTCCAATTTTATGAGGGGTTCAAAAGGGTCACACACAATTACTGGCCAGCCATGTGATATTGGTGGCCTCCCAGGTGTCTACAACACAAATATGTGGTTTAGGGCTAGAAAAAGTGGCCCAAGGGTGGTCAACATTGGCTTTCAAGTGAGAAAAACAGGCGACGGAGGGCGATAGAGGAATAAAACTGGTTGTCAGAACAATTACTGGCCTCCCACCCTTCTACGACCTTCCTAACAGTGAAACAGAGGTCCCTGCCAAAAATGAACTCAAACCGATGCAAAATGAAGGTTCGGGGGCCGAAACGCGCAGCCCGAGGCCCCGAAAACTGACTGTTAGGCACCGGAAGTGGTGTTCGACCACGAAGTTGGTCTCTCGGACCACAGTGTCCCTCAAAATGGAGTAAATAAGATGCATGCCAAAAATCGGAGCAAACGGAGGTGGTTAAGCGGTCCCGAACCGAGGCACATGGCCAACGGCTCCGAAAAACCGGAAACCGGGCTCCAAACGGGCAAAATGGCCTACGACCACGAAACGTAGCCTACGGCCACTGAGAGATGATCTACGAGACCTCTCCCTCCCTTCAGGAAGAGAAAATAGAGAAAACAGAGCCTGGTTCGCAAACCGAGGCAAGACATGAAAGAGTCCGGAAGTCCGGAGGCAAGGCTTGCAACCGAGACTCTGAAACCTCTGAACGAGCACGATATGCAACATCACCAAGCGCTCAATCGGTGACGTCTGAGTCTTAAGGTCGGTCAAAAATGGGGTCTCTACAGTTGCCCCTCTTTGACAGAACTCGAAAGTCATAAGTGACGGGAGTAAATGGCAAAGCCCAGAGACGACCCATTTTTGACAAGGCCGAAGACTTAGACAAGCAAACGAAGTATAGATAAATAAATGGTTGTGCCCCTAGGCTGCCTACGTATGCCTTTGCAAGGAATCAAACCTGCGTAGTTCAGGGGCAGGATGTAGAAATATTTTGATAATTGGACTTATACGCTACGCGAAGCCGATTTGATAATTGGACTTATACGCTACGCGAAATCGGTTTGAAGATTGGACTTATATGCTGCGCGAAGCCGGTTTGATAATTGGACTTATACGCTATGCGAAGCCGGTATGAAAATTGGACTTATACGCTACGCGAAGCCGGTTTGAAAATTGGACTTACACGCTACGCGAAGCCGGTATGAAAATTGGACTTATACGCTACGCGAAGCCGGTTTGAAAATTGAGGACTCATGCAATGCACTGCAATGTAGTGGCTAAGATGCAATGTAATAGCTAAGAGGTAAAGGTACCTTACAGGGGCAATTGGCAATGACTTACCTCGGCAATGTCCTACATCATGCTGATGTGGGAATCTTCCTCTTCTTCTCAGTTGAACCACAGGTACTACTTTTCTCCCTGACTATGGTTGCAGCTTTCCCTATTCTCCAACAGGGTGACAGACTAGGTTGGATCAGTATCCAGAATTGAGGCGCATACAGATGCTATCTCAATCTATGGGGCTGCCATACAGATTTCAAGCCGAGGATATACGCCTGGGTATTTAAACCAGACTTTAGTCTCGGAAATCCCGAACCTTTGTGTTCTAGACATGAGCCATTCGAACTCTAGTTTCCACCGTCTTAGTTGGTCTCCTAGGAACTCACCGCTAACACAGGCAGATGGCTATACCAGACTACCGGAAGTCGTTCGGGCACGACAAACACCAAAGGAATTGCACCTTTAGAGGATTTAAGGTCTCCTAGACCAGGCAATAAAACAGACATGATGCCATGGATGTAATAGATGTGATGCAATAGATAATAGATGCGATACAACAGAGAGTACAATAGATGCAAAATGGTGACATACTCCAACCACGCTGGACTCGTGAGTGGAGGAAGAACAAAGAAAATTAATCAAGAGCGCGTTCCACGCGACCTAAGATAAATTCCAGACACGCTGAAATCGTGTGAGGAAGGGGACAAAGAGAGAAACATAGGGACTTATCCCAGTGTTTCGGAATGGTGTGAGCATTGGAACATATTCCGAACACTTTTAACCGAAGAGGGAGAAACATAGGGACGTATCCTGGCGTTTCAGAATGGTGTGAGCATTGGAACGTATTCCGAACGCTTTTAACCAGAGAGGGAGAAACCTAGGGACGTATCCCGGCGTTTCAGAATGGTGTGAGCATTGGAACGTATTCCGAACGCTTTTAACCAAAGAGGGAGAAACCTAGGGACGTATCCCGGTGTTTCGGAATGGTGTGAGCATTGGAACGTATTCCGAACGCTTTTAACCAAAAAGGGAGAAACCTAGGCACGTATCCCGGTGTTTCGAAATGGTGTGAGCATTGGAACGTGTTCCGAACGCTTTTAACCGAAGAGGGAGAAACATAGGGACGTATCCCGGCATTTCGGAATGGTGTGAGCATTGGAACGTGTTCCGAACGCTTTTAACCGAAGAGGGAGAAACATAGGAACGTATCCCGGCATTTCGGAATGGTGTGAGCATTGGAACGTGTTCCGAACGCTTTTAACCGAAGAGGGAGAAACATAGGGACGTATCCCGGCGTTTCAGAATGGTGTGAGCATTGGAACGTATTCCGAACGCTTTTAACTGAAGAGGGAGAAACATAGGGACGTATCCCGGCGTTTCAGAATGGTGTGAGCATTGGAACGTATTCCGAACGCTTTTAACCAAAGGAGGTCTAACCCGTCGCACACGCGAGGGGAAAGAATGATAATTTGCAAGTGAAAAGGTACATAACAATGCTAGATAGATGTGCATAGTCAATGCAATGAATGAGCATAACAATGCTAGTGAAGTGGGTGCATAACAATGCAATTGGAATGTGCATCACAATGCAAGTGAAGTGGGTGCATAACAATGCAGGTGGAAGTGCATCGCAATGCAAGCGAAATGGGTGCATAACAATGCAAGTAAAGAGTGTTTATGACGATGCAATATAGGTGCACAAGGCAGTGCGAGTGAGGTGTACAGGAGAAGTGCAATAAAATGCACTTTCTATGCGAGTATGGGGGCATTTTCTATGCAACATGGAAAGCATATTCTATGCGATATTGAAGACAAGCATATTCTATGCAGAATCGAAAGCAAGCATATTCTATGCATGAATCATAACGAGGCGCGGCACGCATGCAACAAAAGTGTATATGAAAGCTCACATGCTATGCAATAGAGGGGCATCAAACATGTACTCTGGTGCCTCCGATTTACCTCTCAGAGGACTTGGCAACACGCTCAGCTCAAAAGGGGACACCCTGTCTATATTGGCAAGAGATAACATCTGCAGTTGCTTTAATCGCTGTTCTGACTTGAAGCAGGCTTAAGCTTGGGGTCGAGGTACACTCATACTCCAGAGAAATGGCGAGGCCTGAAAAGGTATATCTGGAATACAATCACGGAATTTTCTGAAGTTGAAGCACACTCAGATGCTTCCATTTTCCCTCTTTTCTTTTGCTTTGCAGTCTGGAACCCATGTAGCTTCAGATAGGTCCTGGTTTTACTGTTCTCACATGACCTGGGCTGAACCGTGCGGTTTTATGAAAGAATGAAACTTGTTTTGCACAAACGTGAAGAATGGCACAACACTTTGAGCACAAAACGATTTCATTTTTGAAATTGAGATATGAGTTTTCGACCAGGTATTGGGCCTACGACTGAACACAGCAAAATGACTCAATAAGGAAATAAAAGGCACACAACCTAGACACATCGAGTAACACTCGAAATGACTCAAAACAAGAATCGAGATAAAACAAAAAGACACGACACTCAGACGTGCACAGGGAGCCTGTTTCACCGGGTAGTGTTTCCCACCCTTTCTCATTTGTGATTCTCACATCACTCGGCCCTCAGGCTCTGTTTTTCTGAAAAAAAAAAAAAAAAAAAAAAAAAAAAAAAAAAAAAAGCCCTTTTCCTCACTTTTTCTCTCAGCCCACATCTCTCTATTTTTAATCTCTCATTTTTTATCCCTCCCCTGGGTGGTCAATGGATAAACAGAAAGTTGCTGGCTCTTGCCCCCTAGCACTCAGCTAGATTCTTCTTCTTCTGCACGCAGCTAGTGAGTTTCTCCCACAGAGGGGCTGTGCTACAACTGGGTGTGTAGCAAATCTGCAGCTAACATCGGTTGACGATGCTCTGCTGGGGAGTTTAGACGTGATCAGATCTGTCCAGATGAGGGAGTGGAATATCTTGATCCATTCCAATTCGTGCTTCGCACTTGGCTCGATACCTCGCTGCTTGGAGGATGAGAGAGCTTTCAGCCCTTTGCAATTAGCTTCAGTGGTGCCCCTTTCTGGCGAATAGAGTGCCCTTCTTGGCAAATGCATTGACAACAGGGAAAAGACAGGAAGCCTGACTCAACTGTGCCCCTAGCTCATCATTTTGACCATTTTTTTGTTTTGATTTTCTACTAAAACAATTTTGATCAACATAAGAGTTTGATTAACATGCTTGTTCAATTTTTGATTTGAAATCATGCAAGTCAGGCTATGAGCACTGAAAATTTTCCTTTTTTGAGTCCAAGAAACGATCCAGTTTTTGGAAAAGATGGAACAATTTTCGAGAAAATTAGTCAACCTCAATAAAAAAATTTCAAAAACTATTTTTGCAAACGGCCACTTACTCGACGAGCATGAAACCTACTCCTGAGATGCACAACCTCGGATCCAAAGGAAAACTGCCCCGTGCTTGAAGAGAGTTGCATGGCAACGGAAAGTTGCTCCTTGTTTGAACGGCACCGCGGCGCATTGAATGGCAACGAAAAGTTGCCCCTTGTTTGAATGGCACCGCGGCGCATTGAATGGCAACGGTAAGTTGCCCCTTGTTTGAATGGCACCGTAGCGCATTGTAATCAGTCCTTGAAGTGACGAACACAACCAAATTCTCAGATACAGAGAAGACAAAGATGACCAGAACCATCGCATGGACACAATCAAATTGAAGTGTTTTACGGCTGGACTTCAGAATGAAGTTGCCTACGTATCCCAAAGATGGGAATCAAGCCTTACGTAGTTCGGGGTTAAGGTACACTCGAGTATTTAACCTCTCCTTTTTAGGCTCTAACTTTTGCCAAGGCGCCCGTTGCAGGTTTTCAACCTTGCGAGCTTTGTTTTTCTTTTCTTTTCATTCTTTTCTTTTCATTTTCATTTCTTTTCTTCTTTTTCCCTTTTTTCTTTTTCTTCATTTCTTCTTTTTTTTCATTCTTCTCTTTTCTTCTTTTTCTTTTTTGCTTTTTGTATATATTTTTCTTGCTCTAACTTTTGCCTGGGTCGCCCTTCCGGGTTTTCGGCCCAGCGAGCCTCTCAAAGGGTAAAAGTGTAGCTTGGTCCATGCCAAATGGTTGTAAGGTTTTGAGGCCATCCGTATCTAGGAGAGTGGCTGTTGATTTGCAAGAGGACTCATCTTCGGCTCTTCGAGCACATCTGACATCTTTGCCCCTAGTTCGAAGGGTACTTCTGTTCTAGCTTTGCAAGCTTCTTCTGATCTTCTGATCTTCTTGATCCGACTTTCCTGGCCTCTTGTTCGAGGGCTGCTTCAAATCTGGCCACACAGGCCTCACATTGTAGTTGACCGTTGAACATTCTGAATCCCAGTTCAAGGTTTGAAAGTGAGGGGTCGAGTCTCGAGGCTGAGAGCAATCCTAAGCTGTAAAATCTCAAGAGCGATTCTACACAGGTCTTCACAGGACCGCACAAAACATTTTTTTTGAAATCTTTTAAGAAAGCGACAAATCGCTCGCGCTGAAGACAATGTAGAACCAATCTGGATCAAGCCAGGATCCTTCCCAGTACTCACACTAACAAGCATGATTTCATTCATTAAGGGCTTAGCACGCCTCTCTTCCTCTCAGTTGATCAAATTTTTTGCAAATCCCGAGGAATTCCTTCCTCTTCGTTTTCACCACAGTGTTCAAAAAGTTTTGAAAAACTCAGGTCATTACAATGACTTCAAGGCACAGAAAAGACAGAGTCCTTAGTCAAATACTGTCATCTCCTTCAGAACTTCCGGCATAACTGGCACAAGGCATAAGCAAACGCGAGAACGTAAAAAATCACTGTTGTTTCATTCAAAAACTGCTGGCACAACTGGCTCCCTGGCAGAAATAGACTCAAAACAAAACGAAAAGACAAACACAAAACAAAATGGTGACGCCCGAGTTAACACCCCCCGGAATCACCCGACTCCTATCCAACAGGACTGACTCGATACAACAAGACAGACCCAAAACAAAAGAGACTGACTCAAAATAAAAAGACAAACTCAAAAACAAAACAACAAGACTGACCCAATACCTAAGTCAGAATGTACAAAAACCAGCATTCACAAATGCTCAAAACAGTGCGTGCCATACACCATATCTGAAATAAACTGAACGCCGCCGCAGGTGGTTCATCCCTCGATCACATCACATTATCCCCCACAAGTTCACTGATCAAGTGCCGATAGACTTTGCAGGACCTGGTGCGGGGATGACCCCGTTGTCAATCAAATTTTGTATCTCGTGGCGGAGACGGACGCAACTGTCAGTGTCATGACCGGTTTGTTGATGGAAAGCACAGTACTTAGTCGGGTCATGCTTTGGAAGGAGAGGATCGGGTAGAGGCCGTTGCTCTAACGGTTTCAGTTGTCCTTTCCTGAGTAGGACCCCCAGGGCTTTAGACAAAGACATATAGAGTGGAGTGAAAACCCTCTTGCCTCGGGGTAGATAGTCTGAAGTTCGGGGGTTTGAAGTGGATGCACCAACAAAGGGGATGGCTGCTCTTGGTGCGGTGGTGGCGACCATGCCCACTTCGGAAGATCTTGCAGCTGCGTCACCGCTGGTGGTCGCATTCGAACTGCGGGTAAACGTTCTCCTGGGCTGCTCCTTCTCCTGGTCAATGAGGCCCTACTTCATAGCATCCTCGATCTGTACTCCCATCTCATGCAAATCTGAAAAGGTAGGGAAGGGGAGCACGATCATTTTCTGCATTAGTTTGGGCTGGAGGTTGCGCACAACCATCCGTATCTGATCCTTATCCGTTGGCCTAATGGTCATCATTGAGGCCTTGGCCCTCCAGCGGGCCACGAATTCTGAGAAGCTCTCCTTAGGCTCCTACCTCGTCGTCTCAAGATCACGGGTCGTAATCTCGATTTGGGTATTGTATGAATATTGTGCGACGAAAGCCTCGGCCATCTCCTCCCAGCTTCGTTTCACTGAATCCTCCAATTTGGCGTACCAGATGGCCGCAACACCCGACAGGGTCCTGCCAAAAAGGGAGAGCTTCTGTAATCTTGTCAAGCCCATCAGGCGCAGAACATCTGAAAACAAACTCAAGTGGACCATGGGATCTCCTCACCCGTCAAAACGGTCGATGTGAGGCATCTTGAACCTGTCCGGCAGTGTCACAACTGCGTCGGTGTACCCGTCCTCAATGTCCGGGATGGATTTTACCCCCTGGGATTTCTTGAACAACTTCTCAAGCTTGCTCAATTTCAACGCTGTAGGGTCGACCTCAGTCTCGAAGGGTGAGTCCAATAGATTGGTAGGTGTTTTGGACAGCTGAGGTAAGATCAGGGGCGGAGCTGCCCCTGTAGGAATGTCTGTACCCTCCTGGGTATTCTGAACATTCGTCGTTTCCTCGGGTGCGGGAGCTCCTGCTGGAGGAGGAACTTGTTGGGAAGCAGACGCGCCGCTTTGCTGTTGCAGCCTGGTGATGAGCTCAGCCTGCTGAGCCATAATTGCAGCCTGCTGCTTGGAAAATTCCGCTTGGCGGACAGCGTCTTGCTGCATGAGTTTCATACTTTCTTGCATCTGACCCATCATTGCCTCCATCCCTGACGTGTTCTGCTGATCCATCTAACTGACTGGTATCTATCCCTGCAGTAGAAACTGAGACCTCAGCCTGACTGTTCACTGGCGGGGTGGATAAGGGCTACTGATCTGGTAACTGGTGATCTGTGCTTGACTGGCCCTTTTACCCTACCTCTGGCAAAGGAACATTGATGGCCCTTGAACTGAATCTCTGACCTGAAAAAGTCTATCAGCACAAGTTCGATGAACCTCGGGGGATATCGGAGCCTTCTGAAGCTATGGTTCCAGGACTACCTAGCAAAAGAGAAAACAGATAGCACCTCAGCTCAACTTCACCAAAACAGATACGAGCATACCAGGATGACTGTGCCCTCTACTGAATTCTGCCCCCAAAATTCTACCTCAAATCTGATACCCTCGGGTAAAACTGAACCCCAAAATATTGAATTGGTGCCTGCAGGCCTGATGCCCAAACCTGCAAACTGATACATGCATTCCTGTAGAGACGCACTCTAAAAGCACATAACAAGCAAGTGAGAGCCAAAACACCCCTATGTTGGGGTAGGGTTTCCCTGTCCTATTTTGTCAGGAGCTAGGGTTTCACTACGCACGCAGCAGTTTCAAACAACCTATATCGAGTAAGCAACCTGTCTTAGTTTGGAATGGTCACTACAGATTTCGATATGCACTAGGTCGAATGGTCAAAAAGGGTGCCCCGGTAAAACCGGGGTTTGTGTTCCCATACTGGCAGAGCCCACAACCGGTCAGCCTTATGGTCATGCCTTGACAAGACAAGCCTCCGGCAAACCGTTCAGGAATAGCAGATGGCAAACACGGTGTCCTAAGCGCACCAATGCAAATGCAATGCAAAGAAACACACAAGTGTAGTCAAAACAAGATATCATGAATTCGAGTCAAGTTCTCTAAATCCCCAGCAGAGTCGCCAGAAACTGTAAACAAGCCCGCTGGGGACCTCGCTACAGCTCGGACTCGATTTGTGTCACAGTTCTTAATCTGAACCAAAGAGTCCAAATCCGGCAAATCGTTTTGAGAAAACAGATTTTTTGAAAGAAGTGCCAAACATGGACTACTTTGCCAGATACAGAGTCGCCACCTAAATATTTTATTTTGGGAAATTTAGGAAACCCTGACTCGTTGCCTAAGGCCACGTGTCCGTCATCACCAAAGTTGCCTCGGCTCGGGAACTTGGGTACGATTGGGGAAGGTCACTTCGTGAGCACCCCCGCTCGCCCGATCAAAGATCGGCCTCTACTAACCATGATATCTAGTTTTGAAAACATTGTGTGCTCTTATTCCGGTTATTAGCCTAGATTTACTATGTGATGCGCACAACATACAAGTATAGACTGAGTCGCCTGAATTGGAACAAAACATTTTATATTTGTTTTTGAAAATGGTTTGATGGTGCTACTCGCAAGTAGGCTAAGACGTGGATTTGCCACCCTCGGGTGGGCTTAGAAAACATGATTTTGCCACTATCTAGTGGGCTTAAAACACACAGTCAATTATTTGTTCCAATCCAACTAACCCAACCTTCACCCACAGGCATTCCGGCAGTTATATCACATAAGAAGTTAGCCTCATGGTAAGCATGCTATTCATGGCAGTCACTCACACGCATGCAAGGATGCTAAAGCATAAAAACTCACCGAGTACTCCAAGCCAAAACAGAAGCTAATTAGAAATCCATGCATGAATCCGAACTATACAGAAATGCCTAATGCAACACATGCAAAAATGCAACTATAGCAGGCTCGGCTATTCTAAACATGGCATATGAGATGCAATAGTTATCAAGTATTCAACTCGGAATTGAAATACAAATGCAGTTAGTATGATGCGCCGAGCCCGGTGCATGCAAAACAGATGAATGAATGCAAACATGCTATCATACTGTATGCTAATTGAAACATGCCCTAATCTAACCATCATAAGCGGGTAAATAAAATGGAAGAAAGACGTGGGGTTGGAAGACATACATCACACACACGCACACTTATTACAATTATGCCCTCGCACAGAGGGTCCGAATAATATACAGTTCCAAATAAATACAGTCCGAATAAATACAAAACCCTAATCAATTAACAAATTTAATCTAGGAAAGCTGTAAACTAGCATGCAAGCTAGGGACTGCCTCGACTCCGCTCCGGATGATGAATGATGCATATTTGGCGTGGAAATCCATCGCGATGCCCCAATTAGCCTCTGTTTGCAATTGTTCTTGGAAAGCGCGCCAAGCCCCGGAAGGCTGCTGGTTTTTGATTTGCTGCAACAGAGAGCAGGAAAGGGGCATGGCAATGTATTTTCACATATGTATGCTTGCCTCGATCCTCGTACCACCAATCACGCATCTCGATACACGATGGCCGAGGAGTCGAATTGCACGACTCAATATGAAATGAATGCACATGAAAACACAACAAAACCTAAACTCCATCATGGGTAATCTGGAGTGTCGGCGACTGGGGAATTGAGACACGTTCCGTCACTCGGAGTACGAAACGTACCTCGTTTCCCGTGCTCGGGCTAACTCCTATCCCAAGCACAATGCAATATGCATGGCATGAATGCAACTAATATACAACCTAACATGCACAATATTATGAAATGTCATACACGATGCACGAGGTAACATGGCATACACAATGCGCTAACATACAACCTAGCATACACAATGCTATGAAACGAAATGGCATACACAATGCATAATGGGCTTACACCAACACAAGTGGACCTCGGCCACACTCACATAGGAGGCCATTAGATGAAAATGAGACACTCGAGATGCATGCACACGTGCACGCAAACCGATGACCGACCCTAAGGCACCAAATGCCACTCTAACAAGACATGGCAAGGCATGGAATATGGCATACTAGCATGCAAATTTCAGTAGCAAAATATGATGCAAAACAGCCCCAAAACATGGAAACATGGCACCCGATACATGGAATGAGACCCAAAACATGAAATTAGGTACATGGAATGACCTATGGCTATGCAAAGCATGCGTTATTTGAACACTAAGTATGAAGATAGAATCAAGACAGTCCCAAAACAAGCATATTTACAGTTTTAAGCAAGGCCAAACAGCGAACACAAATAGGACCAAGCTAGCATGCAAAAATGGCCCGTAAGAGAGATAATGAAGCAAGTAGCAGCTGCTGGCCCTAAATGGCCAAGAGCCATTCAAAAACGTTTAAGAGGGGCTCAAAATGAAGCACTTTACAGTTTACAACAAGCCACGAAAACAAACACAAGTATGGCTAAACTATTATGCAAGAAATGGGCCAAAAGGGAGACAAAGAAGCAAGTGATGGTTGCTGGCCTCAAACAAGGGAGGGCCCTTCAAAAAAGTTGAAGAGGGGCCCAAAACATGGTATTTTACAGTTAGTGACCAAACCCAAAACAGGGTACATGCAAGCTTAAAATACTATGCAAAATAAGGCCTAAAAAAGAGGTTTAAACACAAAGAGCAAAAAGGGAGCTTCAAACAGCAAAAGTCCCTTGATCAAACATGAAGAGGGGGTCAAAATAAGTCTATTTACAGTTCATACCAGAGCCCAAAAATACAAGCACAAGGGGCTAACAAAACATGCAAAAATAAGACCAAAAGAGGGATAAAGAGGCAAGTGATAGATGGAAGCCTCAAACAGTGAAGAGCCCTTCAACAATGTTGAAGAAGGGCTCAAAACAAGCCACTTTACAGTTTATGACAGAACTCAAAACAGTTTATAAATAGGCCTAAAATACTATGCAAGAAAGAGGCATACAAGAGAGCTAAAGAGGCAAGTGGTAGATAGGGACCTTAAACAGGGAAGGACCCTTAAACAAACATGAAAAGGAGCTTAAAATATGATGTTTTACAGTTAGGGTCGGAGCCCAAAAATGCAAGAAAGTATGGCTTAGATAGCATGCAAAATAAGCTTAAAAAAGAGGGAAAATGTAGCTCACCCTTGTAGACCAAACTTTAGCAGCCTCTTGGCTTGAGAAAATGTGCTCCTAAGCTCTGAAAAACCAGCTCCAAGTGTTGGAAAGAATGGTGGTGGTGTGGTGCTATGTGATGGTGTAGAAATGGTGTAGGGTTTGGGAGGTTTTGAGGGTTGAAATGTAGAGAGAGAGAGATGTAATGTAGGAGACTAAGACCAAAGCTTCTAACCCTCTCAAATGCAGCTGAAGCTACTGGATATATAGGCAAAAGAGAGGGGAGAAAAAGGGGGGGAAATGAATTCAAATTTCCCCCCAAAAGTGCAGCCCCCCGGATACACAATCTGGGGGGAAACAAAATACATATTTGTAATGTACCAGAGGAGGGGAGCAAGGCCGGCCCATTATCCAGGTTGCAGGTGGCCGGCTGGCCCTCCCCATGGCCGGCCGGCCAAGGGTCAAAAAGGTCAAGTTAGATTAGTGGCCGGCCACCACATATTGGTGGCCTCCCATGTATGCTCAACACAGCCATGTGGTCAAAAACTGGAGAAGGTGAACCAAGAGAGAGAAAAGTCCAATTTTAGGAGGGGTTCAAAAGGGTCACACACAATTACTGGCTGGCCATGTGATATTGGTGGCCTCCCAGGTGTCTACAACACAAATATGTGGTTTAGGGCTAGAAAAAGTGGCCCAAGGGTGGTCAACATTGGCTTTCAAGTGAGAAAAACAGGCGACGGAGGGCGATGGAGGAATAAAATTGGTTGTCAGAACAATTACTGGCCTCCCACCCTTCTACGACCTTCCTAACAGTGAAACAGAGGTCCCTGCCAAAAATGAACTCAAACCGATGCAAAATGAAGGTTCGGGGGCCGAAACGCGCAGCCCGAGGCCCCGAAAACTGACTGTTAGGCACCGGAAGTGGTGTTCGACCACGAAGTTGGTCTCTCGGACCACAGTGTCCCTCAAAAGGGAGTAAATAAGATGCATGCCAAAAACCGGAGCAAACGGAGGTGGTTAAGCGGTCCCGAACCGAGGCACATGGCCAACGGCTCCGAAAAATCGGAAACCGGACTCCAAACGGGCAAAATGGCCTACAACCACGAAACGTAGCCTACGGCCACTGAGAGATGATCTACGAGACCTCTCCCACCCTTCGGGAAGAGAAAACAGAGAAAACAGAGCCTGGTTCGCAAACCGAGGCAAGGCATGAAAGAGTCCGGAAGTCCGGAGGCAAGGCTCGCAACCGAGACTCTGAAACCTCTGAACGAGCACGATATGCAACATCACCAAGCGCTCAATCGGTGACGTCTGAGTCTTAAGGTCGGTCAAAAATGGGGTGTCTACAATGGGCCACTTTGTTAAACTTTGTTTGGAGCTTCATTACACCATTTCATCATCCTTTAAGAGACCAAAACCGTGGGTAAGAGGGAGAGTAGGAGAAAAACTTGAGTTCATCAAAATTGGCTTGGAGAATTAGGAGGATTGAAGGGAATTTGCATATTTGAGCTTTCACATCTTGAATTCAAGGCATAAGGTAGAGAAATCATCTTCTTGAACTTGTATTTAAGTTAGTTCTTGCATGGTTTTTAGGAATGTGAAGCTTAGAATCAAGAATTGGTTTAAAATGTTGAATTGAGAGTTAGATCATGCATGCATGTCCTTATATTGAGATTTGAGGTTGTTTTCATGGAAATTCCTACATGCATGTTTACATTTTGGTTGAAGTCCATGAATTCATCATGTTTTTCCATCAAATTGCCAATTTAATCTTGATTTGAAGTGTTGGAATTTAAAGGAGATCATGCATGTTGTATTTGAGTTTTGTTCTTCAAGTTTTTATTTGAAATTGTGTTTAATTGACTCACCTTTGGGCTTTGATTTTACAAATTGATCTTTGAAACATGTTGTACTATGAGTTTATAAGTGTTTTCCAAAAAATGGGCCCAAAAGGTTGAGATTTGAGGTGTTGGATGCTTGGTTTGAGCTTTGAAGGCAAATCTGGAAATTCCAGAATTTGGCTTCTTCGCTCGAGCGAAGTATTTCACGCTCGAGCGACCATCGTTTTGTTCTGAGCTTCGCTCGAGTGAAGGAATGCTGGCTCGAGTGTAGATTGCAAGCTCTCAGGTTTTGGTGCACGCAGACGCACGCTCGAGCGAAGAGACCTACGCTCGAGCGAAAAGCTGTGTCTCACGCTCGAGCGAGCATCGAGCATAGATTTTCAACATCCAGCACTTTTTGTATTTTTACAGGCCACTCGAGCAAAGGAGTCCTCGCTCAAGCAACCCCACTGTTTTGAAAAGCTCACTCGAGCGAAGAAAGCCTCGCTCGAGCGAGACCCCTATTTTCAGCAAGTTTTGAAAAATGTTTTCCAAGGTATTTTTGCATCCTCATTCCATCCTAGGCATTCCTAGGCCATGTTTAAGACTCTATGGTGAGGATTAAAGGTTAGAAACACACTAAGAACCAACGACGTAAGTTTTGTACAATTAGAACGTGTGTTTCAAGTGTGTGTCTGTTGTGTGTAATGTAGGTCACGTGCCGCATTCTGTTTGACCCATCTGCTCCGTCTGTCTGTCTCAAGGCCAACTGTGAGTAATAACTTAGTAAAGTTATGTTCAACTGTATCTATTTTCTGTGTGATGAAATACGATCTGTTTTCCGAAATGATATGTTCTGTACAATGAATGATTGTTCAATTTCTGATATATATTCGTGACATCCTTAGCATCATGTGATATCTGTTGGCTGTTACCCGGTATCGGAGGTTCTTTTATGGAACTTATATCCGTCTGCACTCTGTTACCCGTATCGGAGGCTCCGCCATGGGGGCTCAGCTTCTGTTCTGTTACCCGGATCCGGAGGTTCCTTTATGGAACTGGTCATTCGTGACCCTCACGTGTCTGCATCTGTTCTGTATCTGCTCTGTTAATGCTAATGGATGTATCACGTAAACTCAAGCATACCTTATGATTTCTGTATATGATCTGAACAAATTATGAATTTGATACAAATCTGAATTATGATTTCTGAATCTGTGCGGACTCATTCATTGAAACCCCTTTACTTTGTTATTATTCACTGGGCTTTCGCTCATGGTTTATATTATGTATGTAGGTGAGCTGGCGTGTGACCAGGGCCAGAGTTGACGGCCTTCTGTTCTGTTTTTGTCAGCCAACTATTGTGCCTCCCAAGGAGGTTCCGATTGAAGCCTAATGCCATGGCTTTTTTTTTTGTATTCATGCTAGTCTCTGTATATGTTTGTAAAGTCAGATCTTGGGGAGTACACTTCTGTAAATACTTTATAAATATTGGTGTCCTTTGACTGGCATGCTTAGGTATATATATAAGTTTTGAAATATTTTGTCCCATATACGTTATCACAGCTCATTGGACCTTGTCTATTTTGTATAATTGCTTCTGCAGCCACTTACTATTTGCTAATTTGTTCAGAGGCCTTTGGTAATCCACGGATTACTGGCCGGTTACGATGTTAAACCTACAGGGACGGGTTTGGGTCGTGACAATTAGGCACAAGGTCATTAACAGAAAAAGTAGTGTAGCAAATCCCACTAATGCCCCAGATAAGAAAATGCAGTTGCACTCCCACAACTATAGATGCACTCCCAAGCAACCACATCGTCAAGAAAACCCATCAACATCTACTCAGCCTCATCTCAGAAAATTACAGTTGCACTCCCACAACTACAGATGCACTCCCAATTCCCATTACAAGAGAACTGCAGTAACCATTCATAAAAACCTCCACATCTGCCCCGAGCTACACCCCCTGACAGACCACCATAGCAGCTAACCCCCTAAGTTACTAAATGAATTTTCTAACCAGATGAATAGCCCTTACAATGTCACTAACAGAATACGAACAACCAGGATCAAATGTTTTCAGCCACAATGCTAGTCGAACTTTAATTAGCTCACATAACTCCTCCAAAAGTGGGGGCTTGTTGGAGAAAATGCATTCATTTCTGCACTTCCACACAGACCATACCACAGCTGAGGGGATAGCTCTCCACACTTGCCTCTCTTTCTTTCTGAACTTCCAGCTCATCCACCAATTAAATAGACAGTCCACAGATCCGGGAGTTGCCCAAGAAAGCCCCCACCAGTCAATTATGCATGCCCAAATTTGCCATACAAAGGGACACAGCAGCAGCAAATGAGTTACTAATTCCAAATCAGATTTGCAGAAAACACACGACAAGTCCACACTACCCTTCAATACACCAATCCTATTTAGGTAAACTGCTGTCTTAAGTCTGCCTTTCCAAGCCAACCAAGTAAAGAATTTGGCTTTGGGTGAAGAAAAATTATTCCAAATTAAACCAGCTGCTGTAACAGTGGGCCCCAATTCTAAATCACCCTATTTGTAAACATTGCTTACCTTGAAACCCCCTACTTGATCAGCCTTTCATCTCACATGGTCCTCTAAATCCATACTTAACCTAGGCCCAGCACCCAACGTGTCAGTAAGCCTTACCACTTCTTCTTCCTCCCAAGCATGAAGAGTTCTTCTAAAATTAAAACACCATCTATTTGAGCTTACCCGCCTTGAGATCAGCACACTCAATGACACCTCTTTCTCTGTACTCAATTGAAACAATCTAGGAAATTGAGAATGCAAACTAGACTCCTCCAACCAATTATCAACCCAGAACTGTATTCTTCTGCCATTCCCAACTCAGAGTTCCAAATTTTCCATAAAGAATGTAAAAAGTCTTGGGTTAGCTTGTGCCACAACCAAAATGTCCCTCCAAATCTGTGAAGTGACTCCAACTGCATTAGCTGGTGGCAGCCACCTCCCACCTATGGATCCATACTTGCTACACACAATTGATTTCCAAAGTGCATCATCTTCCACAGCATACCTCCACTACCATTTGAGTAAAATGCGTTGATTTGTAAGTCTAATGTCCCTAATTCCAAGACCCCCTTTTTGTTTATTCATTATAATCTCTTTCCAATTGACTAAGTGTATTTTCCTCCTAATTTTTGTACCTCCCCATAGGAAATTTGCTTGCAACCTATCAAGTTCCTTAGCCACACTTTCAGGAATCTTAAATAAGGACATATAATAAATGGGTAATGAGGACAAAACAGATTTAATAAGGACCACTCTACCTGCGAATGACAGCAATCTACTTTTCTATCCTGAAAGCTTTTTTTTAAAGTTGTCAATGACTGGAGTCCAAGATATTTTCCTGCTCAGATTGGCACCATGTGGTAACCCAAGATATTTGAAAGGCAACTTATGACTTATACAGTTAAGTTTAGATGCAAAATCTTCCACCAAATCCTCCTCCACACCCACCCCATATGCCAAACTTTTGTGGAAATTTATTTTTAGCCCAGACACAACTTCAAAGTACCTTAAAATTCTTTTAATAGCAACAACTTCAAACCACTCCGCATCACACAAAATTATGGTATCATCTGCATATTGGAGGTGAGATACATTAAAACCTCTATGACCCACATCCACTCCTTTAATAACTCCCATAACTTTTGCCTTTTTCAACATGATATTAAGCCCTTTAGCTACAACACTAAACAAGAGGGGTGAGAGTGGATCACCTTGCCTTAAACCTCTCTTCGGACAAAACTCATCAGATGGAGACCCATTCACGAGTACAAACACTCTAGATAAGGCAATGCACTCCTTGATCCAACCTACCCATTTTGCTCCAAAACCAAAATTTACTAGCATCTGAAGGAGAAAATTCCAATTTACCGAGTCATATGCTTTTTCGAAGTCCAATTTAAGGATTAAACCCTTCTTTCTAGATTTCTTCCACCAATCCACCACTTTATTAGCAATAAGAACCCCATCCATGATGTTCCTTCCACTCAAGAAAGCTGATTGGGCTTTATTAATCACTGTTGGCAGCACTTGTTTAAATCTACTTGCTAAAACTTTGGACAGAATTTTGTAAACAGAGTTTATCAAGCTAATTGGTCTATTGTCTCCGATGGAAGAAGGATTATCAATCTTTGGGATAAGAGTTATAAAAGAGCAGTTCACACATACCCCAGCCTGCTGTTATCATGGAATTCTTTCATAAACTTCAAAATATCATCTTTCATCACCTGCCACCCTTTCTGAAAGCATAACATGTTAAACCCATCCGGCCCAGGGGCTTTATTCCCATCACACTCCTTTATTGCTGCCATTACCTCTGACTTAGTGAACTCTTTTTCTAGAATTTCAATGACTTGACTGAGATCCACTTGAGTAAAGTAACCTCCAAGTAAGGGCCTGCATCTCCACCTCTCATCAAACTGATTCTTAAAATGATTGTACACTGCTTGTTTAATAACTGCTGGTTCTTCAACAACAACATCCTCAACCTTCAGTGAGTTTGGCATGTTCCTGTTGTGTCTAAATGATGCCATTATATGAAAGAACCTTGTGTTCTTGTCCCCTTTTAGTGCCCATTCCAATCTTGACTTTTGTAACCACAACCATTCCTTTCTTTTTCCATACTTCCAAACTAACCCTTTAAGCTCCTTCCATCTTGCAACTTCTGACTCGGATAGGGCTCTAGATTTTGCTGATAAATCTAGAGCATATACTTCATCTTCAGCCTCTTTAAGCTTAACTTCCACATTTCCAAACACCTCAATATTCCATTTTTTTAAGGCCAGTTTCAAATTCCGTAGCTTATTCATAATGACATACCCAGCCCACCCTCTTACCTGTGTATCTTCCCATACCCTTTTCACTTCTTTAAGGAACAAGGGATGCAAAACCCAAGCATTTATGAATCTAAAAGGTTTAGGGCCCCAATCTCTCTCATCCTCCATCAATAATATGGGGCAGTGATTGGATAAACGTCTAGGTAGCCCCCACACTTTGAGTTTGAACCACTCTAACCAGTCCAGATTAACTAAGAATCTATCAATTCGGCTCCAACTCTGAGAATTACCCCATGTGTATTGTCTACCCATCATAGGAATATCCAGCAATTCCATTTTATTTATGAAGTTCCCAAACTCAGACATACCCCTACTCCTCCTTAAACACCCTTTTCTCTCCACAATTGAAGTGATTTCATTGAAATCTCCACCTAAACACCACGGTTTGGGATATGATTCTTTCAATTTGGATAACAGAAATTCCTCCTATTTGATTCCTCATTTGGTGCATACACATTCCCAATGACACATTCAATACGTGAATAAACTGTACCTAATAGAAGAACAAACGTTCTGGATCAGCAACAATCATTTAAAACAAACACTGACGGGTTCCGGATGCACAATAAACCCCCCGCACATCCTTCAACATCCACGACCAAGAACTCCATCAAGTCAATATGCCATAGTGACCTAGCAAATCCTTCATCAACTGCTAAACGCTTTGTCTCTTGAAACAATACCATATCAACGTTTTTGATTTCTCCTTTTCTCTACCCTTCCAAGCCCTTTCACATTCCAGGATAGGATCTTCATTTAACAACTTCAATCTCTTAAAAACTCACATTCTGGTGTTGATTTAAACACCTCCCTTGCCCTTTTTCCTTTCGAGCCTTGCCTCATCTTCCTCCTCCAATTGGATAATCATTTTAGTTGTTTCAATTTCTTTTCCTTCCAAATCCAAGCCCAGCGCGCCTTCCCCAACTTAATTATTTCCTGAGCTTCCTGTTGAAAGGCTCTGTGCGTACCTGAACTGTCAATAATCGACAAAGAAGCTGAAATCGCAGCTGCAGCTGCACGAAACAGGGCGTCTCTCTGGAAACCACCTCTGAAATTCATACCTCTTCTTCCAATCTTTCTTCTGTTCCGAAGCTCTTTCCCCTTTCTTCGCTGCTGATTATTTCTGATCGCAGTTGGTTGAGCTGTGCAATTACTGATTCCCTGAGCTGCTGGAAAATAATGTTGCTCCACCTGGGTCTAATTTTGAGATACACTTAATGGACCAAGAGGCTAGTTTTCACATCCCAATCACAGGGCTTGAATTGTCAGTTCGCCCAAATACCTGCATACGTGACTTCTCCACAATGCCTGGGCTAATATTACATGTACTATAACCGGCCCTGTTATCAATTGGCCCAATCTTTTCATTACCAGGCTGGGCTTCACCCAATACTACCTCTAAATTTATATTAGGCCTTCTAAAATCCGTCTCACTTAAGCTCCTTATAAGTCCAACTGAGCCCATATCAGTTCTACCTCTCTGACTTTTCATCTCCTCTATGCTCTGAACTAACTGTTCACGCATGCCATTCTTGAGACCTGAACATTCAATTAATGGTCCCACAGCAACTTTTTGAGCTGCCACACCATCATTAGTATCATTTACTATTGAAACAGAAGGGGAAAGGTGAGCATGGCCCTCACCCAATCTTGTCCACACCAGCTTTGCTCCACATGTTTAATGCCACTTCATCTTGGGCTTCCACCTCAACCGCTGTGCATACTTCTCAATAGTTTAAAAGTGCCATTTGTATGCTTTTAAAATTTAGAAAGTTAAAGTTATACATCTTAATAGTTTAGGAAATCTATGTATAAATAACTCTAAATAAAAATCAATTCTGAAAAGAGAAAATAAAACGTATGTTTTCTACTACATTCCTCAAAATTTCTCGTGTCTGGATCCTCTAGAGTGGAGTGGGCTTCCATGGAGAGTCTTCTTGCATCGATTTTTCGTAAGAAAAATTCAATATATATTTAAGAAAATAATTATTGATCTATGAGAAATTTTATAAATATAAGAATTGTTTAGGATGATGTAAATAAATATATTTTAAAACTTTTTATAAAAATATGTAAAAGAAAATAAACATGTGATATGACCTAAATAAATATATTTATCTTAGTGTACTTATTTAGTTTTTGCCAAATTTTAAAATTGATTTAGTGTTAATTATCTAAAAATCCTATTTACAAATGTTATGCTAACTCAGGTTCTATTTAAGATTTTTTAAACCAATAAGTCTTATTTAGTAAAACTTATAATATTATCAGTTTTTTTCAATTTTTAAAACTAAGAACATTATCAATTTTGCATACTAATATTCCCGATAATTATTTTACTAACTAATAAAAAAACAGAAGATGAGATTAAATGTTTTTTCCTTTCTACTTATTGGTTTGATTCAACTATCCAATAAAATTGAAAACATTCAGTTTTTTTTTTTTAGTTTTAAAACTAAAAATATTATCAGTTTTTTCATTTTTAAATTTTTTTTTTTTTCAATTTTGCACATAAATGTCCAATCATCATGCTCCATTACAGACACAAAATTTTCAATTTTAGACAAAAAAATAATAATTCAATTTTTTAAAAAAAAAAAATTAGTTTTTTTTTTTTTTTTGCAAATATATATATATATATATATTTTTTCAATTTTTTCAATTTGAAAGTTGATATTTTCAAGTTTTGAAAATCAAAATAAATGTCAAATCATCATATTCTTTTATAGATAATCATAAATGATAAACAATCATTGTTTAAAAGGTAATTCCAACTATTAAAAATTTAATAGGACTTGAAAGTCCAAAAGATCTTAATTAGAATGAAGTATAAGTTCATAAATTAAGACTTGTGTTTAAATGTCCCATTTTTTTTATTAGTGTTTGACATTGGTGTAGATATTTACTTGAGGTCAACTGTCAAACCGTTCGTTTGGAATGTGGATTGGTTTTTTGACTTTTTAACTATTTTAGTTTGACGCTAAAAAGCCTCTTTTGTGATAAATTTTTTTTATTTTTTTAACTTTTGTAAAAAAAACTTTTGTAAAAAAAAATGAAATGATTATAAATTAGATATGATATTTTATTCTATTTAATTAAAATAGTCAATTTTATTCTATATATACCTATTTTAACCAAACTAATATCCCAAATATAGCAAAAGTCTAGTCTTTGCAGTGTTGTGGATGCAAGAATAGTCCCAGTCCTCGGGACCAGACCCAACACCCAACCATAATTATCAGCCATGGGAACGGCTATAGTACGCAAATCTGGTTTTGAGGTACCATATATGAAACTAATTACTCGCTATTAGATGTGTTTTTTTAATCTGGGTCACTCATTAAAAACTTTTATAACTGGTTACAATCGGTAAAAAAATCAAACGAAATTAATTGAAAATTACAGTAACTACACGTGCTAATTATAATGCTTCTAGTTTTTATTTTTATTTTTTATTTTATTTTAGCTTTTTTTTTTTAGAAATGACTTCTACTTTTTATTATAAAAAAAGATAAATTAATTTATGTAATACTCCTACGTTTTTGGGAGGAAAAAACGGTTGTAATTAATTTTTTATTTTTTTTAAGATTTGATTCGTAGTGGTGCTACACACTAATTAATATATTAATTAGTATAGATGTTATGATATTGTCATTTTAAAATTATGACCCCACCCATTATACAAATTATAAAAATCTAAAACTTTTAAAATTATGTCACATCATCTATTAGTATACTAATTGGTATACCAATTGGTATATATAGTATTATTCTATAAGATTTATAATGAATCCTAATGAATTACAATTACAATAATGAATATCAAATAAAAAGTCCAATTAATATATGGAGAATAAAACCTATATGCAAGTGAAAAGATTTGAACTAATAATTACCTATTGAAATATTGGAGTTTTGGCCAACCAAACTAATCTCATTGATTTGAATTACTGACCCTTGAGAGGTGCCTCTAAATAATTGAAAAAATCAACCATTGCCCTTTCAATATAGCACCTTCTTCCAAATTAACTTCAATTTAATCAAATTAAGTTCAAAATAATTATTTTATTATTTTAATCAAATTAAACAATTTAAGTTAATTGCCTAGCCATTATAATTAAATCAAGGGGTCTATTAATAAATATTATATCTATGACTTATGGATCATTTAGTCCTATAAATATTTTTATAAACTTATAACATTAAAATCTTTCAAATGAAACATACCCACATTTGGAAATGTAATAAAATAATAAAACCGAATCAATTGAACCAAATTCATAAAATTTTCTGGCACATACTAAATATGATTTTACTTGTCAGTTATTTTTGTTTTATTGAACCAAATCAATTAACCATTTGTCCACTAAATATGATTTTACTTGTCATTCAAAAAAAAAAAAAAATTTGGTACAAAAAATAGATATGTAAATAAGTTATTCCACATAATTTTCAAGAGTATTGCCTCTAAGCACTCTACAACACATCTATAAGAGTATAAGAAAATTAATTAGATGAAACTAAATGCTAAGTAATATTAGAATTATTGTAAGTTTTGTCATACTAAATAATCATATTGAGTGACAAATATGTACTACAAAGGTTCCTATCGCTATTCTTCTTATAGTAAATATATATATAAAATAAAATAGTGAGTGATAAGTAGAATCATAATAAATGGTAAGTAGAATCAAAATGAATGGTAATTATTGTATTTATAAATAAGAAGTATTCAATAAAACTGTACTTACTACTCAATAAGACTGTACTTACTACTTTATGAGACTTGACTTACCATTTATTTGAATTACACTTACTACTCAATGAGACTCTACTTACTAGGTGGTAAAATGGATAATGAGTGGTAGGTTGAGTTACAAAGAGTTGTAAGTAGAATGAGAAGGAATGGTAAGTGTTGTGTTTTTGAATGGTAATTAAATTCATTTAAATCACACTTACTACTCAATAAAACTGTACTTATTACTTTATCAGACTTAACTTATCACTTATTTGAATCACACTTACTACTCAATGAGACTCTACTTACTACTTTATCAAACTTGACTTATCAGTCATTTAAACAACACTTACTACTTAATAAGACTCTACTTACTATTTTATCATACTTGACTTAACACTCATTTAAACCACATTTACTACTCAATAAAACTGTACTTACTACTTTATTAGAATTACACTTGGTACTCAATGAGACTCTACTTGCTACTTTATCAAACTTAACTTATCAGTCATTTAAACCACACTTACTAGTCAATGAGACTGTACTTATTATTTCATCAGACTTGACTTACCACTCATTTGAATCACACTTACTACTCAATGAGACTCTCCTTACTACTTTATCAGACTTGACTTACCACTCATTTGAATCATACTTGCTACTCAATGAGACTGTACTTACTACTTTATCAAATTTGAGTTATCACTCATTTAAACAATACTTACTATTCAATGAGATTCTACTTACTACTTTATTAGACTTGACTTATCAATCATTTAAACTAAACTTAAGACTACATTTACTATTTCATCAAACTTGATTTTTTTTTTCTTACCACTTGAATCTCATAATTTTTCTTTTAACTAGGTGAAATATTGTTCCAATAAAACATAAAAAAATATAAATTCAAAATATAATGGAAGTGAAAGTAAAAAGATAGAAACTTACCTAAGGAGTTCCAAATCAACAACAATTCTATCTTAAAATCTTCAGAAGTTTTAGAAATGAATATCAAATTTTGTTTATGGAATCCTTAGGTGAATTTGAAATTTTCCTATATTTTGTTAATCATATTTCTCATTAATTGCATTTATTGTGGTAGATGAAAAAGATATTAGGTTTCATTTATTGCCATTCATTGCCATTAAGTAGATAAATAAAAAATCATATTCCATAAAATATAAAAAATTATAATAAAATTTATAAATTTCATATTTATTTTGTACATTTTTTTTTTTTTTTTTTGGTTTACATTCTATTTTATATTTATTTTAGAGGTTAGGTGCATTTTATTAATATTTGAATGGTAAGTGTAGTTATATGGAATAGTAAGTACAACCATATTAAGTAGTAAGTGTGTTTAGTTGTTGTAGTAAGTTGGAAACTACTCATTTAAACCATACTTACTATTTTATCAGACTTACTTGCCATTCATTTAAACCACACTTACTACTCAATGAGACTCTACTTATTACTTTATCAGACTTGACTTATCACTCATTTAAATAACACTTACTACTCAATGAGACTCTACTTACGAGTTTATCAAACTTGACTCATCACTTAAACAACACTTACTACTCAATTAGACTCTACTTATTACTTTATCGAACTTGACTCATCACTTAAACAATACTTACTACTCAATAGGACTCTACTTACTATTTTAGTAGACTTGATTAATCAATCATTTAAATTAAACTTAAAACTGCACTTGCTATTTCATCAAACGTGATTTATTTTTTCTTACCACTTAAATCTCATAATTTTTCTTTTAACTAGGTGAAATGTTGTTCCAACAAAACATTAAAATTTATAAATTCAAAATATCATGGAAAGTTAAAGCAAAAAAAGAGATAGAGACTATAGAGACATAGATTCTTACCTAAGGAGTTCCAAATCAACAACAATCTTATCTTCAAATTTTCAAAAATTTTAAAAATAAACATAAAATTTTGTTCATGGAATCCTCAAATAAATTTTAAATTTTCTTATATTTTATTAATTATATTTCTTCATTAATTGGATTTATTATTTTCAAGTGTGGTAAATGAAAAGGAAAATAGGTTTCATTTATTGCCATTAAGTAGATAAATAAATAAATAAAAAATCATATTTCATAAAATGTAATAAATTATAATAAAATGTATAAAATTCACAAATTTTTTTGTATATTTTTTTTCTTAAATTCTATTTTATAAATTTTATATTTATTTTAGAGGTTTTGAAAATTTATTATAACTTAATTTTTTAAGTTTACCTATAACCTGAATAGTAGGTTAAGTGTATTTTATTAATAATTGATGGTAAGTATAGTTATTAAAAATAGTAAATATAATCATATTAAATTGTAAGTGTACTTAGTTATTGGGGTAAGTTGAAAACCATTTTTTGGTTTCAAAACCATTGAAAACTACCTTGTTTTTTATGAAACTACCTAGATTTTTTAACCTGATTTTAATTATTACCAATCAATGATTAGATTTATTTTACTTTTAAATCTAATGATCTAAATTTATTTATGTATGATACATGAAAATCACCTTCATGTATCATAGAAAAATCCATCAGCCATAGATCCAAGGGATGCTTACCATCTGTACAATCCAATCCAATCCAACCAAGTATGTTAGATCAGGATTTGGTTCGACTGCTATGTGGTTCACAACAGTTATTGTTGTGCAGTTTAATAGGTCTATTTTGGAGTTTATTTTCATAATTTGAATTGTTCATATTTTAGAATACATCAAGTAAAACATACCTGTAAAAAATTAAGTTAATCGGATATCGTTTACCCTTTCATCTACTCACATTTGTATTCATTTTAATAGTTTAAATCACAATTATTATTTATTTTTGTAGATACAAATGTGAATCGATAAATGAGTAAAACGATATTCAATTAACTTTATTTTTTAAAGGTATGTTCTACTTGATGTATTATAAAATATAAACAGTTCAAATTATCAAAATTAACCCCAAAATTGATCCATTTGACTGCATAACAGTGACTATTGTACACCCCGCACAACAGCCACCCCAAATTCGTTAGGATCAAGCTTTTGCATATACACTGCATAGATTGTTATTAAAGGTTGTTTTGAGAAGTAATTTAAAAAATGATTTTTTGATTTTTTTAAATTTTTAAATTTTTTTAAAAAAAATATATATAAAAAATAAAAAATTGATCTGACTTAAAAATATTAAAAATTAAAAACAAAACCAAAAAGTGAAAGTTGTCAAAATGCGCCAATATATACACAAAAGAGCTATATTGGTTACATTCATATAGTTTTTGCGTAAATGGGGTGGGTTTCAATAGGTATTATTTCTATTTAAGATTAGCTTTGTTTTTGTAAATTTAGGGTTTATGATATTTAATTTGGGCAAAATATAATTTCAGATTATTTTTGTGATTATAAATATTTTTTATGCTCTTCACAAAAAATTTTGTTAATTGAAACATTGATATTATTGCAAAAACCTAATAATTGCCCGATAATATTCATGTGAATTTCGCTATGAAGAATTTGTTGAATAACAAGAACATGTATTTTTAATTAACTTCAATGTTCCATTGAACACTCTTTATGTATATAATGTACCTATTTATACACACATATATATATATATATATATAGAAAATGGTATGTTCGACACTATTAAGAATGAGGTTGTCATACAACGATTCCAAAAAATGGCAGCTCGTCGAATATAATTGTAGAAGTATATGTATTTTTTATTTTATTTTGTTAAGGCAATAATATTATTCACCCCAAAAAAAAAGATCATAATATTTTATTAAAAGTTTATTTTACTTAAAGTTTGAGGAGTTGATGCACCAATAAATCCCAAATTAATAACTTATGCACTGTTTAGTCCTAAAAGTTTTCTTATAAACTGAAAGGTCCCATTACAATATTAATAACATCAGATACAATGTTAATAACATCAGAGTCATGTTACAAACATTAGATTTCAAACATCTAATGTTCATCAAATTTCAATAATGTTTGAAAATATAGGATGAAAAATATCTAATGTTCATCAGATTTCAATAAATTTTGAAATTATAGAATGAAATATCAGATCATTTATATCATTTACATCATGCTGATGTAAAAATGGGACTAAATGGAGCATAAGAAAACTTTTAGGACTAAATGGTTCAACGTTTCAAAAACTAGAACTTATGAGTAAATTTTCCTAAATTTTAATTAGTTTAATTTTTTTTTCTCATAAAATTTGTGAAACTTAAGTTTTTAGAGTCATCATATTCTTATAAATTTCTGGAGTTACCACTGTATATAATACAAATATCTTAAAATTTTGAAATAAATAGTAAATTTTGGAATAAATAGTAGATTGTATACTTGTAGAGCTGTTAAAATTTTAGATGCTAAATTGATATATCGTACTAGTTTAGGGAATTTTTGTATAAATAACTCTAAATAAAAATCAATTTTGAAAAACAAAAAATAAAACAAATGTGCCTTCTACTACATTCCCCAATTTTTTTTGTGTCTGGATCCTCTGGAGTGGAGTGGGCTTCCATGGAGTCTTCTTGCATTGAGTTTTTTAACAGAAAAGTTTCAATATATATTTAAAAAAATAATTATTAATTGATGAGAAATTTTGTAAATATTAGTAATTAAATTTTAAATTTTTTTATTAACTTTGTAAAAATAATACTGGATGATAATTTTTTCAAAGTCTAGTCTTTACAGTATAAAAACATTACGCGTTCGGCTTCCTGTAGATATTGACTTGAGGTCAACTGTCAAGTCCTGGGGACCACACCCAACACCCAACTATAATTATCAGTCATAGATCCACGGGATGCTTGCCATCTGTACAACCATAATTATCTGTTGGCCCCATAATTACTATCCAGTCAGAAGGTTAGGTGTGGAAAGTAAACAGCAAGCAAAGGAAATTATGCGGATGCACAAGTCATTAATGAGTCCCTCCTTCGAAGCAACTCACATGAGCAGTGTAAGTTCTAATAATTATAATGGTATGATTTGATAATACTTACGTTTTTAATTTTTTATTTATATTTATAAAAATTTTAAAAATTTAAATAAAAATTTATTTAGTAAAATTTTTGATTTATAAATCAGTAGTCTTAGTTTATAAATTTGGCCAAAAAATAAAAACACAAAAAGTATGTTTTTATTTTGAGTTTTCAGTTTTTTTTTTTTTACCACCCACCACTCGCCACCACGCGCCACCATTTTCTACCACCATCTTTCGCCACCACCACCCACCCCCCACAACCACCTGCCACCACCACCCGCCACCCACCTACCACCACCACCCACCACTCGCACCCACCCACCACCCACTCGCCACCACCACCCACCCCTTGCCACCACCACCACCACCACCACCACCACCGCCACTACCATCCACCGCCACCACCACCACCCGCCACCTACTTGCCACCACCACTCACCACCCACCTGCCACCACCATCCACCACCTGCCACCACCATCCACCACCTGCCACCACCACTACCAGCCACTTGCCACCCACCACCCGCCACCACCGCCACCACCAACCACCTACCATCACCCACCACCCACCTGCCACCACCACTACCAGCCACTTGCCACCCACCACCCGCCACCACACTAACCACCCATCACCCACCCGCCACCCGCCACCACCACCACCACCATCACCCACTCGCTACCACCTACCACCCGCCACCATCACCCACCCGCCACCACCACTACCACCACCCGCCACCACCCGCGCATCCGCCACCCACCTACCACCACCACCACCACCTGCCACCACCGCCGCTACCACCACCACCACCACCACACCACCGCCACCGTCACCCACTCACCCACCCACCGTCACCACCCACCACTCACTCGCTACCACCCGCCACCGCCACTGTCACCCACCCACCCATCCACCACCCACTCGCTACCATCCACCACCACCCGCCATCCGCCACCCACCTGCCACCACCACCACCACCACCATCACCCACTCGCTACCACCCACCACCCGCCACGGTCACCCACCCACCCACCACCACCACCGCCACCACCCGTCATCCGCCACCCACTTGCCACCACCCGCCACCACCGCCACTACCACCCACTCGCTACCACCCGCCACCGTCACCACCCACCCACCACCACCACCCACCGTCACCACTTTCAACCACCGTCTTCCGCCGCCACTTGTCATTTCTTAGTCTTTTTTATATTTTTAAAAGTTTTTAAACATTTTGTCAATTACCAAACGCGTTTGTTGTTTATGTTTTTCTAAAAATAAACAAAAAATAAACAAAAACCAATTTATAAAATTTTTGAAAATATAAACTGAAAACGTAAACGTTACCAAACACACCTAATGTGTTTGGTTTGAGTTTTCTAGATTAAGTTTTTTGAAAATTGAATTTTTTAATTTTCGTATTTTTTATTTTTAGTAAATATTTTTAAAATTTTAAATATTTTTTTACTTTTTTAGATGTACCTTAGATGTATCTAAAAAGTAAAAAATTGTGAAAAAATATTTTAAAAAATTAATAAATACATAAAAATACAAAAAATATATTGAATTCTTATAATTTTTTGTATTTTTGGTATTTAATGAATTTTTTTAAAAAAAAATTTACAATTTTTTTACTTTTTAGGTGTATTTATGTTAGGTGTATCTAAAAAGCAAAAAATTTGCTTAAAATATTTAAAAAATTCAGTAAAAACAAAAAAAAAATATGAAAAATAAGAAAGTGAAATTTTCTGAAAAGTATTTTTGAAAAAATAGAATCAAACAAGCTGAATATGTTTGTTCAACACGTGAGAAACACAACAGAAAAAAGTTATCAAGTCAGCGATTATGTACGCACAAAAATAAGAAGTAACCTTAAGGTTAAGTTTAACATGTTTAAAAAAAATCAAAAAATTATTATTCTATTTAAGACGTATCATTCTATTTAAGTCACATCACCTCTCTACCACATCATTTTAAATCCAACTCATATTTTATAATAAGTTAAAAAATACATTTATTTAAAATATCTCAAACAACCCCAAAGAAGTAGCTAAAAGAAAGAAGATAATGGCAAGGAACAACAGCTCAATTACTTGGAAGGCTAAGAAAAGATTATAAATAGACAAAAACAAAGATGACAGAGCCTCCGAATAAATCTAGACTCTATGTCTCAGTCATTTCTTTTATTTTAAATTTTAGTGCTGCACTTTCTTTTCATAGGAATAGATTAAAATAATTCTTGTATTTCTAGAATTCAACTTTTGAAATTATCCTTACTAAAGGTAATATTTTGTAATTATATTTAGTCAATTAATAAATTACTCCCTCCGTTCCAAAATATTAGTCTCTTATTCCATTTTTCATTGTCCCAAAATATTAGTCCCTCTTAAAAAATCAAGTACAAAAATAATATAAATTTCCTATTTTTCCCTTCTTTTAAATTAATAAACAATATAAAAAGTACAATTATGACATTGATATTCTCAAAAACTGTACTATCAAAAGGATAATTTTGGAAAATCAACTTTTTTCAAATGTAATAATTGTACTACCAAAAAAAGTTGAATTCCCCAAAAGGGACCATTATTTTGGGACGGAGGGAGTACATTTTTTGTGTAGTCTCTTACTCTCATTCTGTTTCGAATTCAAGTTACATTGCATTAGTTTTTTTCTGAAACACAACTACTAAAGTTCTCTTCATTGAGGTTAAAAAACCTAATCACAATTGGTTGATGAGTAAATTGACTTATAAATTTTGTAAAGACTTTTCAGATCTTTACTGACACGAAGTATTAAAATAGCCAACGATACTATATTATTTTAATGTATTATTTTTTGGGGGTATAAATATATTATCATACCATTATATTTTAATATAAAAAATTATTTTATTTATGTAGAAGAAGAAAATTATTTTATTTCAGTCCATCAATAGTAAACAGAAAAACCTGCAGAAAGATCAAACTCTCAAATTTGTCCATATGATTAATTAAATTAATTTATTTATCTAGAATTTACAACAAAACCCAAGAATTTATAATGGTACAGTGAGTTGAAAAAAGAAAAAAAAGAAAAATAAAAATAAAAATAAATGAAAAAGAAAGAGAAGAAAGTCATAAGGTGTTTTGGAAAGTTGGTAAAAAGCTGGCTTTTGGCTTTTTATCAAACTTTTTGACTTTTTTGAAAGTGATTTAGGAAGTTAGTAAAAAGTTGACTTTTTTAATTTTTGATTTAATATTTTTTAAAAGTGTCACATTACTCCAAAATGACCAAAATATCCCTACTCAATATTTATTTTTCACTTTTTCCCTTTTAAAGTCATAGGCCCAAATTGTAATTTCAACGCTGCGTTTTGGAAAGTTGCCAAATGCACTTTTTGGCGTTTTGGGGCAGGGGCGTTTTTTGATTTTGGATGCAAAACGTGGCGTTTTGCCGTGCTTCCCAAAACGGCACATTGTCATGAGAGGGCTGCATAGAAATTTCTAGTGACAGAAAATCAACCACCATACCTACCCCATCCCATGCCACTACTAGTATCCTAACTTAGGCGCTGTTTGGGAAGAGTAGATTGAGGCTATTATAGTCTCAAATGAAAATTTAGCCAAAAAAAGCCCACTGTTTAAAGCTTTTTCAAAAAAAACAAAGAAAAGAGAAAGACTGCACTGCCGGCAGCCTAGGCTGCCTACACTGTCAGCTACACAAATTGTTCCATCAATGAATAAATTACGATTTTATCCCTTTACATTAATTTTAAAAAATATATTTTTAAGGATAAATTTATTATTTTAATTTCAAATATCATTTCAACACATTTTTCAATACAACAACTCAAATAAAATCCATCTCATCTTCCTAAACACAAAAATTAAAATAACCTATTAAAATAGCTAAAAAACTAAAAAGCCTCTAAAATAACCACTTCTCAAACGAGGCCTTTATGTATATAATGTACCTATTTACACATACATATATATATATATATATATATATAGAAAATGCTATGTTTGACACTATTGAAAATGAGGTTATCATATAACGATTCCAAAAAATGGCACCTCGCCGAATATAATTGTAAAAGTTTATGTATTTTTTTATTTTGTTAAGACAATAATATTATTCACCCCCCAAAAAACAAGACAATAATATTTTATTAAAAGTTTATTTTACTTAAAGTTTGAGAAGTTTAAATTTTAATTAGTTTAATTTATTTTTTTCCTCATAAAATTTGGGAAACTTAAGTTTTTGGAGTGATCACATCCTTATAAATTTTTGGAGTTGTCACTGTATATAATACAAATACCTTAAAATTTGGAAATAAAGAGTAAATTTTTGAATAAATAGTAGATTGTATACTTGTAGGGCTGTTAAAATTTAAGAAGCTAAAGTGATATATTTTAATGTAGGGCGAATTACAATAACAGTTCTTATAGCTTTGGACTTGTGTCACTTTAGTTCTTGACTTTTTAATTGTGAAATATTTTATTATGAATTTTCAATTTTGTTCTAAATAAGAACAATTGAAGATATCATTGATTAACTTCAAGGGTAAAATTGTCAATTTGATAAAATATAAACTAATTTCACAAAAATAAATGTCAAAAAAATATTTTTAAATTTTAAAAAATTATTTCTACCAACCAAAGATAAAATTATATAAAATTGATAAATTTTTTAGACATTTATTTATTTATTACCAAATTAATTTTTATTATGTGTTTGGATGATGATCATGTAATGGGTGGTTATTAGGATTTTAATGTGTAATCAATATATTTAATATATAAATTATTTTTAGTTTTGAATGCTTTGATTTAATAATAATATCAAAATTGTCGTCATATTTGACTTTAAAAAAAATAAAAACTAATTTAATGAAAATAAAAAGGATAAACTACCAATAGGTCCTAATAATTAGACTTAATTTTCATCAAGTCCTATTAAAAATAAGTCTTGATAAAATTGTCGCTAAAAATAATTCTGTGACAATTTTTTACATGTCGCTAAAAATTGACAATTAGTGACTTTTTTTGTCATGATTTTTATAAATTGTCGCTAAAACTTACAATTAGCAACTTTTTTTATGACAAATTTTTTCCATACGACCTATTAGACAATAAGTCCACTTATTAGGATCTACACATAAGTATCCCAAATAAAAACAACTATCCATTACATGGTCATCATCCAAACACGTAATAAAAATTAATTTGATAAAATAAATAAATAAATGTCTAAGAGATTTATTAATTTTACATAATTTTATCTTTAGTGGGTAGAAATAATTTTTAAAAATTCTAAAATATTTTTTTGACATTTTTTTTTTTCAAATTAGCTTATATTTTATCAAATTAACTATTTTGCCCTTGAAATTAAGCAATGATATCTTCAATTGTTCTTATTTGAAACAAGATTCAAAATTCAGAATCAAATGTATCACAATTAAAAAATTAGGGATCAAAATGGCACAAGCTCCAAACTATAAAGACCATTAATGTAATTTGCTCCTTAATGTAAATAACTCTAAATAAAAATCAATTCTGAAAAGAACAAATAAAACAAATGTGCTTTCTACTACATTCCTTAAAATTTTGTGTGTCTGGATACTCTGAAGTGGAGTCGGCTTCCATGGAGTCTTCTTGCATTGATTTTTTTTTTTTTAAAAAGGTTTCAATATATATTTAAAAAAATAATTATTAATTGACAAAAAAATTTATAAATATTAATAATTAAATTTTAAATTTTTTTATTAACTTCGTAAAAATATTACTAGATGATAATTTTTTCAAAGTCTAGTCTTTGCAGTGTAAAAACATTACGCGTTCGCTTGTTGTAAATATTGACTTGAGGTCAACTGTGAAAGTCTAGTCTTTGTAGTGTTGTGGGGGGCAAGAATAGTCTAATGCCTCGTTTGGAAACATGTTAATTTAGTAATTTTTTAATTATTTAGTTAAAATATGAGTTAAAAAAAATAGTATGTTTAGAATGATTTTTTGACTTTTTACTAAAAGATGTATAAAAAGTAGAGAGAAAAGAAATTCTTTGACTTTTTGGTAGAGATTGTTGATTTTTTAATTTTTTTAATAACTTTTTGACTTTTTTACTAAATGGGCTGATTTTCAAAGGAGGCCTAAGTCTGGAGCACTATATGTTAGGGATTCTAATGAATTATCAAATATTTTATTAAACTTCTCATATTATATGGGACTCATTTAATAGAATATTTGGTAATTTATTTAGGATCTCTAGCATTTTTCACTAAATCCAATCATAATTATCAGCCATAGATCCACAGTATACACAGCATAGATTGTTATATATATATATATATATGCAAAGAACTATGTTGGTTACATTCATATAGTTCTTTTTATTTTTATTTTTGCATAAATGGGGTGGGTTTTTCTGGGCAAGTTTGGTAGTATGTGGGTACTAATAGTTTTGATTCTTGTCAGTGGGCATAGTGATGGTTGCTTTGAAGGAGAGAGGAGGGGTCTATTGGAATTCAAGGACTTCCTCAAATCCAACAGTCTTGATGGAGACCATCTTCTCCCTACCTGGGTTGATGAGAAAGCAGACCAACACAGCGATTGCTGTGATTGGGACAGAGTCACGTGTGATCGCACCACGGGACACATGACAGAGCTCTCTCTGGATAATATAAAAGATGTATCACATCCCCATTGCGGGCCTCCGTACACAAATGCCGATTCCAGGAGTTGGTTGATAAATGCCTCCCTCTTCCTTCCTTTCAAAGAGCTCCGAAGTCTCAATTTGAATGAAAATTCATTCAGTGGTTGGACTCACAATGAAGGTAACACTTTCGAGAAGGACGTTAAAAATTAGTTTTTTTACAATTTTTTTTTTTTTTTTTGAAAAAACTGTGTTGACAAAATAAGAACCTTCAAAGTCTCAATCAACCCTAAATTACACAATGATGCCTAAAATGTACTCTACTTATTTTATCTTTTAACACCTCAATCTATATATATTAAGGAAAAATCAGTTTTTAATAAGAGAAGCCTTCTGAAACTCAAAATTCTATTATGTACAATTTTTATTTTCTAAATAATTAAAAAAATGCTCTATTCGTTAGTTTTTATTGAATCGTTTAAAAATATTTTATTATGGCTTGATTTACAACTTTCAAAGGGAAAGTTAATTAATCTATTTTAAAATTTTAAAAGGGAAGTTAACTAATTAATTTTAAAATTTTAATTTTTGTACCACTAAAATATAGGAATCAAACTACTTATTTGCATAGATTTTTTTCTCTTGATGTTTATTGGTTTTATATGCATCAACATTCCAATCAATATATATACTATATATTAAGGAAGGGCAAATTCCCAACACCTCTCAGGGTTTGACTAAAATACAGATTCCCCTTGAGATTTGAGAAATTACAAATTGTCCTCTGATGGTTATATTTGCATAACAAATGAGGGAGTAATTTGTTATGCAAATATAAATCTTAGAGGGTAATTTGTTATGCAAATATAAATCTCAAAGACGTGATGTAATTTTTCAAACCTCAGTAGAATTTGTATTTTAGTCAAACCTCGAGGGGGGTGTTGGTAATTTGCCCATTAAGGAAATGAGGTTTTTAAAGAGAAAAGTCTTGTGAAATTCAAAACCCTCGTACTATTTTTTTAGAGCTCTTATTTTTAAATAATTAAAAAGTCTTCTATTGGCTAATTTTTATTGAATTATTAAAATAAAATTTATTATGTCTTGATTTACACATTTCAAAAGAAAGTTAATTAATCCATTTAGAAATTTGAGAAGGAAAGTTAACCAATCAGTTTTAAAAAAAATCTTATTATATCTTGATTTACACATTTCAAAAGGAAAGTTAATTAATTTATTTATAAATTTAAATTTAGAAATTTGAAAAAGAAAGTTAAATAAATAGTTTTAAAATTTTTAAAATAAACTTCTAACTTTTGTTGAATCATTTAAATTTAATTTATTATACCTTAATTTACACATTTCAAAAGGAAAGTTAATTAATCTATTTATGAATTTAAATTTAGAAATTGGAAAAGTAAAATTAATTAATCAATTTTGAAATTTTTAAAAAATATTATAGTTTTATTTAATCATTTAAAAAAAATCTTATTATGCCTTAATTTACACATTTCAAAAAGAAATTTAATTAATCCATTTAAAATTTTAAATTTAGAAATTAGAAAATGATTAGTTTTAAATTTTAAATATTTGTATCACTAAAATATAGGAATCAATTCACATATTCTATAGTTTATTTTTCTTGATGTTTAATTTTTAAAATATTTTAAAAAAATTATTGGCTAACTTTTATTTCCTTGTAATGCGATTGATGATCCATTTCAAGAACTTGCTTCTCCCACCAAATATTATTTAGTTTTTTTTAGATAGTGTATATCAATACAATACAGGATCCAAAACTCTTTTCAAACATTGATGATATGTTTAGTTCATGGTTTTTGGTAGAAAATTTGAAAGGGAAAATGAAAAGGCTTATGAAATTAGGTGAAATGTAATTATATTTCATTCATATTTCACCTTTTTTTTCCTTTCTCATTTCAAATTTCTACTTAAATCCATGAATCAAACATAACATAAAATTGGATACATATTTTTCATGCTGAAAATTTTGAATTAATATTACTTTTTAAAATTATATATTACAAACTCTTATCACACATGTATCTCAATATAATAATGATTGAAATTTATTTTAGTTGCTATCTCAAAAATTAGTATAGAGTCAAACAAAATGTGTACATCTTAAAGTTTTAAAGTAAAAATTTTATGTTAGAATTTGTTCAAACTTAATTCTCTTAATATTTATAATTTTTTTATTGATTGATAAAAAGTACCGTAAACATTAAAGTAGTGTTTGGAAGAGTTTTAGAAATATGATTTGAGAATAGAGTTGCATTTTGAGTTTGTGTGTTTTAGAATTATGATTTGAGTGTAGAAAATTTGTTTGGTTATGAGTTTGAAAATAGTTTTGAATTGAGTGAGGAATTTTTTATGTGACATATGATATCTGATACAAAAACTTACCACTCATAACCAAACATACGACTCAAAAATCTATTTAAAGCTCATAAAAAAAATTTCAAAAATATTGTTTTATTAAAAATATAATAAAAGAAAACAAGTGCCAATTGCAAAAAAAAAAAAAAATTGCCCTGTTTCAGTTGACCGGCTGGTCAACTGGTCAGACGACCAGTTAAGGAAAATTTCAAAAAAAAAAAAAAAAAAATCCCACCTAACATAGAATTTTTTGCAGAGTTTTCTTTTTATTGTGGAAATATAATGTGAAAGATATATCCAAACATGGCACTAAAATGTAGGGGTGGATTATAGTTTGAAAATCTATCCAAACACAGTCTAATTTTATTTTATTTTATTTTTTTTATGAAACTCCCAAACTAGCTCATACTGGTCATGAACCGATAAAGACAATTTTTAATGATTAAGCGAATGTCACATTAGCATAAATATTGAGTCGAGTAGCTTCTAAGTCATTTCTAATGTTTAGTCTTACACCACAAGTCAATCATAATTTATTTTCACATAAGAGTTATGACATATAACAATTTACAATTTTGAGTAAACAGATTTTTAGGCTCCACAAAATAAGAAAAAATTAATACATTAACAAATGTAATTTATTACTATCATGTGGTAAATTAAAATTACGAAACTTATAAAATAAAATATATTTATATTTTATTATAAATATAACTTTTGAAATTTATTCTTTAATTTTTACTAATTAAATTATGACATGTAATTTTTTATTAAGAACTTAGAACACACAATTAATGATCTCAGAATAAAAATGAATAAAATTTAATTGATTAGAAATCATTTTTACTACATAATTTAAGTAAATTTTATATTATTATTTTAATTTAAAACTAATTGTTGATTATTTATTTATACCTATACATAGCACGGATAATATACTAGTATTTAATTTATATCAATTGCATCGTATACTTTACACAATATTTTAATACTAGTATATGCTTGTGCCTAAAGGCGTGATTCAATTAATGATGAGATCAAAATATAATTAAATATAAAATTATTGAGTTAAAATATAATTTATTAATTTGTTGTTAAAAATTTGAAGTCAAAATATAAATACAGGTCCGATTAGTTTCGACTTTCAAATAAATTTTGTAAAATTACTCGAGCATGAATGCACCCCAATAAAATTAAAGTAAAAACAAAAAAATGTAATTTATTGTAAGAATTTAAGCATTCCATTTATATTAGTGTTTGAGATGGTGTACTATGTTGTTTATGTCTCGTGGGCTTTGTTATCAAGATGGATAATAAAGTTTTGTTAAAAAAAAACTCTTATTTTCAGTCGTTAAACAAATCACACCACCACTATTATCTCTCTTCTCTCTCTTTCTCACTTGCCTTGAAATACTCCTTAGTAGTAAAACATAAACTATTTTTATCACCATTTTTTTTTTAAACAGAACCCAATTTAAAAAAAAAAAAAACAACATTTTTTACATAAATATTTTTTAACAGAATCACTTTTTTTTTTTTATTATTATGATGTTACGTTTCATAATAAACATAAACATAAACATTTCTAATTATGTTGCATCTCTTAATAACCAAGTTAATTGATTTTTTTTTCATTTTTTTAAAACAGAATCACTTTTTTTTTTTATTATTATGATGTTACGTTTCATAATAAACATAAACATAAACATTTCTAATTATGTTGCATCTCTTAATAACCAAGTTAATTGATTTTTTTTTCATTTTTTTATTTATTTAAATTTTGAGTTCAACTTTGTTAGCCAAAAAAAAAAATTTCCACAAATTTTTTTTTAGCATAACCACATTCACAATTCCATTTTTAAAATGCTTTACTTCTCTACACTTCTTTTTCTCCCCCATACATAAAACATTGGACATTGTCTTATCAGACTATTTAGTAGTATTTTTTTAAAAAAATTCTTCTCTCAACTTATTTTTTTGTTTTCAAAAAATATTTTTCCAGCAAGGTAGATGAACTAGAACATCATTGGCATGCTCTCATCAACTTTTTATGATAATGATTTTTTATATATCAAAGGGTGTGTTTGATTGGAGGGATAAGAGGAGAACTATTTACTGTGCGGATTGTAATCCGGGGGAAGTATCCAATCCGTCGTTTTTTTTTTTTTTTAGTCCGCCGGACATGGAGTCTGGCCAGACTCCTTATCCCCATATCGGGGACTATTGTGACCTAGGAGGGGAGTATGGGACAATTTTTGGGGGACTATCCATTGTTCGGATTATGTGGTAAAATGACTATTTTGACCCTCTACTATTTAATTATGTATTATATTTAATAAAATTTAAATGTCTCAATTTAAAAATAAAATAATTTTATTTAACTTTTTATTGATGTTTTATTTATTTAATTTTTTTAAAATAATTTTTTATGGATATTTTATTGATGTTTTATTTTAAAATTTTGTTTATATTTTATTTAATTTCATTATTTAAATTTAATAGATGTTTTATTTAATTTCATTGTTTAATTATTATTATTTTTAAAAATAATACAATTTTAATTTTAATTAAAAAAATAACATATATTTTTATTGATATTTTATTTTAAAAAATAAATTTATTTAATTGTGTAAAAAATAAAATAAAATAAATTTTTATTTAATCTAGCTAAAAATAATTAAAATATTAAAGATAGGTTTAATATTGCTATTACTTAGTAAATAATTGAAAAATGGTAAAATAGTATTTTGTTCATTTATCCTATCCAGTCCGTCCAACCAAACGTTGGATTTACTAAAAATAGTCCTTTCCAGACATCTAATCCCATGAAAAAACAAACACATGATACATATCCAATCCAGCCAAATAGTCCGGGGGATTCACAGTCCCAAGACTCAAGTCCGATGGATTCTAATCTCCCTTTATCCAGTCCGTCCAATCAAACACACCCAAAGTGGAACAATTAATGAAACTTTTAACAAAAATAAAAAAAACACTGTGGGTATGACCAGACAATTTGTGTTCACAAAGGAAAATGATATACGAGTATACTTTCTAGACCCAGTGATATGTCAAGAATATGATTGGTTGATAATTAGAGAATATTTAACTATCAACCAATCATCTTCTAGACATATTACTGGATCTAAAAATTCGGTCTAATTTTTGGACCTGAATAACAATGCTTTTTCACAAATGAAGTGGAAGGCAAAGGTAAAAGGTCAAAAACACTATTTTCTTAAACATTAACCTGCACAATTGAAAAGCTCTAAGTTTTCAATTTAAAACCCAACATCTTATCGCAATTTGTAAGTTTGGAGGACAAACCAAGTTCACTCTTATGTCTTCATCGAGGACGATCGACGATTGAGAACTTCGGCGAGGCGTTCTTTTCATCTTTCACTTCGTTCGTCTTGCATCTTCGCCAACAATGGTGGAGGACACCCACGTACTCTAGGCTCTTCATTCGTTTTGTATCTTCATTTGTTCCGTTCTAGATCTAGGCTGCGACAGTGAGAAGCAAACAACACCATGGTTGGATTGCAAGAGAGTTGTCACAAAGAGATGTGTCATCGTCGAAGAGAGATGTGCCGGTGGTGTGGTGGAAAGTCAGGCTGAGAGAGAGAGAAAGAGAAAGAGAAAGAAAGTGAGTGAGTGAGTGTGTTTTGAAATTTGAAAATTGGGAAGTAAGAGAGACAGAGAAATAGAAGAGTTTAGATAGAGAGAGTGCGAGTGAGAGGAGCGTGGGTCTCTCTTCTTGGGGGTAGAGAGAATGAGAGTTAGGGTTGTAAAAATGACCCCGCGGCCCGTGGACGGCCCGAAGCTTACCTGGGGCCTAGGGTGGGCTTGGCCCGGTTAAGCCCGAGCTTGAGCCCAACTCAGGCCTTAGGCCTTAGCCTGGGCCGTCACTTTGAAGATCGGCCCTGCCTGTGGGCCTAGCCCATGGCCCAACCCGTCGGCCCACTCAAAGCCCAACCCGAGGCCCACCCTGCCTGAGACCCAATGTCATTTTTAGTGGAAAAGAATAAAATTTTGGTAAAAAAAAATGTTCAGGCCCCGGCTTACCCAAAGCTTGAATACCCATTGGGCTTAATTTTCTGGCCTATGGACCGACCCAACATGGTTCAAATTTTGGCAAAAGCTCGCACAGCCTGACATGGGCCGACCCGAGCCCGGGTGCACCTGGCCAAGTTTACACGAGTGAGAGAGTGTTTTGAAATTTGAAATCTAGGGAAGTGAGGTGAGTTGTGAGACAGAAAAGAAAGAGGGAGGGAACGTAGGTGGGTTGATGAAAAGATTCAGAAAGGAGAGAGAGACATTTTTTTTGGGGGGGGGGAAATAAAAACAAAAAATTGTCTTGACTCTTAGATACTTGGTAAGTATAATTTGAATCGTTAAAACAAAATATATCTCTGATGCATTTTAGACATTTTCAAAATCCCTTCTGCCTTATTATATAGATAGTCTCATTTTTTTATTTTTTTATTTTTATGTGTGTGTGTGTGTGTTTTGATCGAGCAAATATTAGTTGTTAGTTGTTAGATTAGCACCTATGAGAAAAAATCTCTCCACCCTTGGCAAAGCATTTAAGTGTTTGCACTCCTTTAATTCAATCCCCATAAGGGGAATTGAACTTATGATCTCTTTGGAACTAAGCCTTATAGAAGTTATGATGGCCAACTAAGGTAGGCCTAGTTGCTTATGTAGATAGTCTCCCTTATCCTAACAATTGTCTTACCTTACTCCTTTCACTTCATCACTTTGATTGATTGTATTTTGCATGAAGATGGAGGGTTGTATTCTCTCATGTTAGATTTGAACTTGAGGTACGGCTCACTATTAGGGGTTGTTTGGGATGAATTAAATAAGTGCACTTTTTGTCTTTTTACGAAAAGATGTGCAAAAAAGTAGAGAGGTGATGTGATGGAAAAAAGATAAAAAAATGGATTATTTAGGGGATGCCAAACCACCCCTTAGTCTCATTTCAATAATTTAAAGTATTCATTTTATAGAGCTCAGTATATGTCATCCATAAAATAAGTTAGGTCTATTAGATAATTATAACTTTTTCATTTTCATTTTATATTGGTTATCTCGAAAAAAATAGACGTTAAGTAGGTTTTTAAAAATAAACTACCCATTTTTTGGAGAAACATGACAAATGAAAAGATTATGATTATTGAATCAATTTAATTTTTTTCCGTATATAATATACACGGGCCTTGTTCATTTTACAGTTCATATCATTAAAACAGGATCTATAGTGTGCTTCAACGATCTCTCAAGTTTTCTCAATTTCAAATTGAATTTGATAAAAGCACAACCTTATAAGGTGTTTATGTGTGTTTTGTACACACACGTATCTATATAATAAGGCAGAAGAGATTTTGAAAATGTCTAAAATATATCAAAGATATATTTTATTTTAACGGTTCATATTATACTTACTAATTATCTAAGGGTGAGGATGATTTTTGTTTTTACCCCCCTCTCCCCCCCGAATCCGGATCCTCGGTGCCATTTTCCTGCGGCACAGCCCTGTAGCCCCCCAAAACGACGTCGTTTTGGAGGTTTTTTTTTTTTTATTCTTCTTTTTCTTGCCAAATTTAGAGAGAGAAAGCAGAGAGAGAGAGGAAGAGAAGAGGAAGAGAGAAGAGGAAGATCGGTGAATCTGCATTGTTAAATTTCAAAAGAGAAAAAAAAAATTTAATCGGTGAATCTGCACACATCATTTGGGATATCATCCTGGTTTTTACCAACTAATGTTTGCATCGTTAAATCACAAAAGAGAAAAAAAATTTGATCTCCAAACTATTATCTTCCAGGAAAACTATCACAGACCACTCGCACCTCCTTTTCCTATTTTCCGGATTGCAAGATTTGATATATCAGCAACATAAACATTTCCTTTATCATCCATGGTCACGCCCTTTGGTTGATTAAATCGAGCATCACTAGGCTTTCCATCTACATGCCCAGTGTAACCTTGGAATGACCCAGCAACCAATCTTGCCCTGCTATCTGCAACAAAATATTGAAAGAACGAAACAAATAAAAAAAAATATAAAAAATAAAAATCCTAAATTTTAAATGAAACTCAAAAAAAAAAAAAGAATCCGCAAGGCAAATGATTTCCAACCATTCCACGAGCATTTCTCACACAAGACAAGCCCTCAGTTTGGTTGCTAAGGAACAAATGAAAATATATATAAAAAGGGAGTAAATTTTGAAGATCCACAAATTTTGAAGCCCTCAGTGTGGTTTCTTTTTTCTCTTCATCATCTTCTGCAGATCCACAGATTTTTCATGATGAAAACAAATCTTCTGCAGATCCACAGATTTTTCACCAAAAATTTGAAAAAAAACAAATTTAGATCAACAAATTTTTTCTTTTTTCTCTTCACCATCTTCATCAACAAATTTAGCGTGGATCTGCAGAGAAAACATCATCATCATCTTCAACATTTTCAACATCATCATCATCTTCAACATCTTCAACATCTTCAGATTTTGTGGGTTGTTGATGAATTGGCTTTTAATTCCCGAGTTCTGGATCTGTCCTAATTCCTCATCTTCATCAATATCAACATCTTCATCAACAACAACACAGATCTTCATCATCTCTAGATAAAAAAACAAAACAGATTGGTGATGGCAGATTCATCGATCTTCCTCTTCTCTTCCCCTCTCTCTCTCTGCTTTCTCTCTCTAAATTTGGCAAGAAGAAGAAGAAAAGAAAAAAAAAAAAAAAAAACCCCCTAAAACGACGTCGTTTTGGGGGGCTACAGGATTGTGCCGCAGGAAAGAGGCACCGAGGATCCGGATTCTCTCCCCCCCTCCAAAAAAAAAATCTCTCTCTCTCCCCCCTTCAAATGTTTCTCTTTCTCTCATTTTTGAGTCTTTTCACTAACTCATCCACCCACTCTTCCTATTTCTTTTCTCTCTTGCGTCTCACCTCACTTTCCCAAATTTCAAAACACTGGCTTCATTTGAAAAGTGGACTATTTTAATAGATTATTTTATTTTTTGATTATTTTAATAATTTTTTTTTTTATAAAAAAATTATTAAAGTTTTTTAAAATTGAATATGATGTTTGTAAGAAAAAAATAAAATGATTATGAATATAATATGATATTTTATCTTATTAATTATTTTTATTTATTTTTTTTATAAATTTTAACAAAAAAAAAATCAAAAAATCACTTGTCAAAGAAGGCCACTCTCTGTACCCCCAAGAAGAGAGACCCACGCTCCTCTCACTCTATCTCTAAATTCTCCTATCTCTCTGTCTCTCAGTTCTCAATTTTCTCTCTCTCTCTCTCTCTTAGCCTCACTTTCCCACTACACCACTGGCACATCTCTCTCCGACGGCAACACATCTCTTTCTGACGACTCTCCTGAGACCCAACCATGGTGATGTTCGCCTCTCGCCGTCACAGCCCAGATCTGGAACGGAATGAACGAAGGTGCAAGACGAATGAAGAGCCTAGAGTATGTGGGAGTCCTCCACCGTTGTCGGCAAAGATGCAAGACAAACGAAGTGAGAGATGAAGAGAACGCCTCGCCGGAGTTCTCCACCGTCGACCATCCTCGACAAAGACACAAGAGTGAACTTGGTTTGTCCTCCAAACTTACAAATTGAGATGAGATGTTGGGCTTTAAATTGAAAACTTAGAACTTTTCCGTGCAGGTTAATGTTTAAAAAAATAGTGTTTTTGACCTTTTTACTTTGCATTACACTTCATTTGTGAAATTGTCTGTTCCTACAAAATAGTGTTTTTTTTTAAAATTTCTTTTTGGTTAAAAGTTCCATAAATTGTTCCACTTTGATATATAAAAAATCATTATCATATAAACTTGATGAAAGCATGCCATTGATGCTCCAATTCATCTACTTCGTTGGAAAAATAATTTTGAAAACAAAAAAAATAAGTGGAGAGAAGAAAAATCTTTAAAAAATACTACTAAATAGTCTGGGAAGACAATGCCCAATGTTTTATGTTTGGGAGAGAAAAAGAAGTGTAGAGAAGTAAAGCATTTTAAAAAATAGAATTGTGAATGTGGTTATGCTAAAAAATGTTTGTGGAAATTTATTTATTTATTTTTTTGGCTAACAAAATTGAATTCAAAATTTAAATAAAAAAAAAAAAAAAAAATCAAGTAGCATGGTTATTAAAAGATGTGACATCATTAGAAATGTTTATGTTTATGTTTATTAAGAAACGAAAAATCTTTTTGTTTAAAAAAAGGTGATTCTGTTAAAAAATATTTATGTGAAAATTGTTGTTGTTTTTTTTTTCTTTTAAAAAAAAAATTGGGTTTAAATTAAGTTCTGTTTAAAAAAAATGGTGATAAAAATGGTTTATGTTTTACTACTATGGAATCTTTTCACAAGGCAAGTGAGAAAGAGAAAGAAGAGAGATAACAGGGATGGTGGGATTTATTTAAATATTGAAAAGAAGAGTTTTTTTTAACAGAACTTTGTTACCCACCCTGATAACAAAGTCGACGAGACATAAACAGCATAGTACACCATCTCAAACACTAATATAAATGGAATGCTTAAGTTCTTACAATAAATTATCTTTTTTTTGTTTTTACTTTAATTTTATTGGGATGCATTTATGTTCGGGTAATTTTACAAAATTCATTTGAAAGTCGAAACCACCCGGACATGCATTTATATTTTGACTTCAAATTTTAACAACAATTTTAATAAAGAGTAATGATTGAGACGTCTACCCTCACAAATATGAACCACTCAAGATATGGATCCCACACAGACATGGAGGGCCAGATCACTTTGGGAGTGTGAGAGTTATCCCAAAGGTGGTCCCAAACATTTTTCTTTAATAAATTACATTTTAACTCAATAATTTTATATTCAATTATAATTCGATCTCATCATTAATTGCACCTTACTTTTAGGCACGAACATACACTAATATATACATATATATATATATATATAGATTACTTCACACTTTTGTGGGAAGACTCATACAAATTGTTTCCCTCCAATTCATACAGATTAACCACAATATTTCGTTTTATACCTATGATTTTGAGAATTACATTGAAAATGTTTCATTACATTAAAAAATCAAGGTAGAAATTAATCAATTGATATACCTGAGGATTTACTAAGAGAGAAGAGGGAAGCAAATGGAGATTAGAAAAGCTAAAACCAAATCAGTTCCAGTGAGATTAGAAAACCTAAAACCAAAAACAATTGATCAGTTTACCTGACGAGAGAGGAAGAGAGAGATATAGAAAGAGAATTATAGTGTGAATCTAATAGAGAGGAAAAGAGATATACTTGAGGATTTAGGTAGTAGAGCGAGTTGGCGGCGCCGGTGGAGCAACTGTAGCGCCAATGGAAGACGATGGAGCGAAACAAACTCTCAACCTGAGAGAGAGAGAGAGAAAGAGAGAGAGAGAGGATGAAATTTTATCAATACTGAAAGTTTATCGTGAAGAAATTGGGGATCAAATTAGGGCTGTATTATCTGAGACAGAAATCATGCCATCTCAAAAGAAGAAACAAAGCAAAAATACGTCGTTTTAATAAAATTTTTGGCAATCGTTTTTCCCGTCGCAAATAAACTATCTCTTGAGACGGTTAGAGTTGTTTCCGTCGCTAAAAAAACATTTTTCGCCTTTTTATTTGCAATAGACACTTTCCGTCTTCAAAAATATACATTAGCGACGGTTTAAGTAATCTGTCACAAATTGTGAGTTTTTGCAAAGGAAATTGTTCCATCGCAAAAGCTTCTGTGTTTTTTAGCCCCTTTAGTGTAAATGGATGAACTAAAATATTTTTTTCTATGCATGATGAGGTTGATTGGAGTTTTTTTTTGTCTATTAGGTAAAAGACAATTAGGAGAAGGGATTACATTAAATTAATCCATAAATTTTAAGGATGCGATTGATATTAAAAAAAAAAAAAAATTATACAAGTCTTATGTTAGAGAAGGTGTGAAATTCTGTACCAAAAATTAAGGTGGGGATGGGTAGATATTTTGGGATAGGTGATACATCTCATTAAAAATAAGTCAACAACTAATGAGTTGTTAGTAAGGGGAGAAAATTATCAAAAAGTTAGAATCATATATATTTTACGCATCCTAAAATACTTTTACATATTTTTATATAATTTTTTTTTACACATTTTAATGTATATTTTATTTGTCAACCTAGACAAATAACAACTCTATAGACAGTCATTGGCATTTTTTAAAATGAAATATGTGATGACGACATTTTTTAAGTTACAAATCACTTCATATAAGGTAGTCCCTAATCCTTACTCTTTGGTTCTTTTTCCATGAATTTTGAGTAAAAATTTAATTAAAAGCTTGATCTAATATGAAGGTTACCAATGCTGTAATCAAAATTTTAATTTCACAGTCCATCCCAAAAGCCTCTTTTAACCATTTTTTCTTGTGAAATCAACCATCCTCAATCCTTAGTTTAAAAAAAAAAAAAACCATCCTCAATCCTTACTCCTATCCATAGTTGAATAAAAACATGACCATGGAGCATTTGATGAAAGAATTAAGTGAGCCTTGAGTTGGTGAAAACTTTGGTTATCCCTTTATTTGATATTGATACAGGTTTAACGAAATGGTTGGAGGCTTGGACTTGGAACTCAATTTTAAGTATTTTTCCATTAAATTTGAGTTTGACTAATAAGTAAAGATGCTCTAAGATTCCATTTTTTCTACAGATGATCTGAAATTAAGAAAATGGAAAAAGAAATTGTTTCCTATTTTTGTTTTTTTAATCTGCCCAGATAACAAACAAAGAAATTTTTTATTTTTCATTTACCTTCACATTAAGGGATTTGAAATGGATGCTTTTAAATACACCCATATAACTCTTCTCCACACCGACTTTATGATGAAACCCAATTCTCAAAAATTAGAGAGGGTGGGTGTGAAACCCAATTCTCAATAGTCTCAACTCATTGTTAAAGATTGGCGCAGATTTCTTTGTCAACGATGCCTGCTGATTGAAGAAAATTTAAAGAAGCTTGACATGGTAGGGTGGCTAATCTTGTTGGTGGTTGACTGTTGATGGTTGCCATGGATGTTGTCGGTGGCTTGTTGAAGACTTTGGCCCTCCCATTGCATCTATAAATAGTGAGTGAATGGGAGGGGTTCTGTGTGGTGAGTTGAAGAGAGAATACAGAGCAGAGAGAGAGAATTATAGTGTGTATAATTCTTTGTTCCAAATATAGTGAAATCCGTTGCCCATGGACGTAGGCGATTTGCCGAACCACGTAATTCTTTGCCTGTTCTTGCTTGTGTGCTTGAGTGTGATTGTTTTCTCCTCCTAGAGACAACACTCATGACCAGTGGCATGGCTAGTCGACCAATGTGAGTCGTCAAAATCAGGAGAGAGAAAAAAGAAAAAAGAAAAAAAAAAGAGGCTATATTCGTAAAACTGAAACCAAGGACCTTTCTGCCCAAAATTCGTCACTTTTTAAGGATCACAGCCTTTCCTATTACCTGCAAAAATTTATATTTGAATTGTGATGATTGTACGCAGGATTTGAAAGATTGTCAAATTTGAGGAAGCTGGAGATCCTGGATCTGGGTTGCAATCGCTTTGATGACAATACTATCTTCCACTCTTTGGGTGCACTCACTTCAATGAAGACTTTGATTATCAGTGACAATTACTTGGGAGGATACTTCCCTGCACATGGCATGTTTCCCTCCATTCATTTTCATACGGCGTCCATAGTTCTGTGCTTCTCTTTCTATGCAGTTTCTTTTTAATTATATATATATAGTTACTCGTATATATGTTCTTGGTGCAGAATTAATAGCATTGAGAAACTTGGAAACATTGGATATAGGCGGCAATCATTATCATGGCTGTCTCCCAATGCAAGGTAACACAATAGCCATCTCTGTATCTCTCTTTTGTTGTCTATTTGATTTCATAGGATCAACCCATTCAAAACTTAAGTTATTCAAGTTTATAATAGTACAAGGAAAGAGGAGAATAAAAACTTGACTGGTGACCAAGGTGTGATGTTTGCAATCAGTTTGCAATGACATTCTTTTTAACTCCCTCTCAAATTTTGTGACGTAATGTTTTGGCGGTAAACCTCTAAAATTTGATTGTTAGTAACTTTTAATCACCAAGATGTCTGAAATTCAATTGCTTGAAATTTTTTAGTGACCAAACCACCATGCAAGATTCACCTTTAGGAGAACAATTGAAGGGTTCCTAGAAATCCATATTGAATAAGGAATGCAATAAATCCAGCTACACTCTAGTGATGATGTCTTCATGTAACTGCACCTGATGAAAGTGACCCTTGATTTTACATGCTCTTTTTATCAATAATGTCTTTTAATTGGATATGAAAATATTTTACTTATCAAAAAAAAATAAAAAAAAAATAAAAATAAAATGATATTATCATTGTTTCTTTTTTTTTGATCGGCAAAGTAAAAATTTCATTAACAACATGAAATTAAAGGTACAGGAAAATGGCATGCATCGAGAGATATTCGGAAAGTACAAAATACCCCTACTACTGCTACTCGCACTCATACAACCAATCCCTCGGCCTCACGATTTTTTTTTTTAACAAAAGACAACAAAAAAGTTAAGAACTTAACTATAAAAAAAAAAAAAATACAAGAAACCCCACAGAATCTACCCACAAAAACCAAGCCAAATCAAAGCTCACACCAAACACCAAAGCTTTCCCGCCCACATGCAATTTTTCAAACTAAAGCTGTCCCACGCCTGACAACACCCAGCACCCACCTGTGCTACACGCCCACACCTATGCTTCCCACCTGTGCTGCACGCTCCTCTGGGGATATTCACCTGTGCTACACTCCACCACCATACACAGCTACACTCAACCACCGTACACAGCCACATTGATACACTGAACCTCCTTCTTGCTGCACCGAACCTCCTTCTCCGAGACCCAAACAGCTACACAGCTACACTAAATGCCGTCAACAACCTCCACACAGGCACCATTGCCGTCAACAACCTCCATACACAGCTCCATACACTCAACCTCCATACACAGCTCCCTCTTGCACCATGCACTCTCCTCTTCTGGCTTCACCCTCCTCATCTAACACCCACAAATATTAATATATAAATATCTCTAATCTCATCATCAAATGGACTCAGATCTTGGGGAAGAAGAAAACATGCTTCTGTTATCATTGTTTCTTATCAAAAGAGAAATCTTACACCAGTAATGCTAGGCTTCAGGAAAAAGATTTCAGGAAAAGCTTCAGGAAAATTATCTCACCGGTAAGAGAATTCTCTTACTGGTAAGAGACCCATCACGTCAAAGGGAAAAAATGAAACGGTTCTCTTATCGGTAAGATAATTTTCCTGAAGCTTTTCCTGACGTCCTTTCCTGAAGCCTAGCATTAATCGTCGCCATATATACTCTGAAATGTTAACAAGAAACCTATGATGTACCATATCTCCAATCTAATATAACTATGTATTGAGTCTGACACAAAATTTGATATATATATATATATATATATTTTTATTAGAGTAAATTACACTTATACCTTCTGAGATTTAAATTTAAGACATATTACTCTTTGATGTTTGTGAAATTATACTAACCCTCATGTCATTGTAATTATTTCGATGGAATGAATATATTAAACTCATGCACTCTCTCTCTTTTTATTTTGTTTTACTTCTTCTATTTTTTTTTTCTTTTCTTTTGTTTTCCTTTGTTTTACCTTTTTTTTTTTTCAATATAATTTCATTTGCTTTTTTATTAAGAATGTTACTTTTTATATAAGTAGAGAGATTTGTGAAATAAAACTATTAATTATAAAAATAATAATGTAATTTTTAAAATATCAAAAAATAAATTATAATTAAACCAAACCTCAAAAGTGTTAGTGTAATTTACCCTTCCATTAATAACACACGAATGCACCCCCAACAAATACACAATCCACTTACCCGCAATAGTACACTATATTATACTAGCACGCATGTGCTGACTTGATCAAGACACCGCTTACACAAGGCATTACTACACTCTTATGACAACTGACACACCTCACTCATGCTATTTCACTCGAGTCCGGATCCTCTGCCGTGGTTCCCTGCGGTGGTCCCTGCCATGCTCCAAAACGACGTCGTTTTGGAGCATTTTTTTTTTTTAATTTCTCCCTGTGTTCCTTCTTCTTCTTCTGGCGTCTGCAATGGAAACTCACAGAGATTAGGGTTTTCGGAGAATGCTGTGGGGCCCTGATTCAGCAGGGACCCCACCTGGGGAATCTTCCCGGTGAGGTTGTTGTGCCGGAAATACAAGCTCACCATCACAGGAAACCGTTCGTACGATGCCGGGACCTCGCCGGAGAACTGGTTAGAGGACAAATTTAGGGTTCCGGCGAGGTGGGTCAGATTGGTGAGACATTCCGGCAAAGACCCATTGAGGAGATTGGAGGATAGGTCCAAGTGAGTCAGGGTTTGAAGGGTGGAAATTTGAGGAGGGATGGGTCTGGAGAGAGAGTTGTGAGAGAGGTCTAGAGAGAGAAGAGCGGTGGCATTGAAGAGGTGGGCGTGGATGGGTTTGGAGAAGTTGTTGTGAGAGAGAGAGAGAGGTGACGGAGAGAGAGGAGGGCACCGAGTTCGGAGGGTAGGTAGCCAGTGAAGCCCTTGTTGGGAAGAGAAATGGTGGTGACTCGGTGGTCGTGATCGCAGGCGATTCCGATCCAATGGCAGGGGTTGGAGTCCGACACGGACCAGGAGGTGAGGGCGAGAGTTGGGTCGGTGGTAATGGCGGCTTTGAGGGCCAGGAGAGAGAAGCCATCGGAGTTGAGAGAAGAAGAGAGACAAGGGAAGAATGTAAAGAACCAAACCAAAACCAGAGCAATAGAGTTCATGGTTTTCAAAATGTGGAGAGCTTAGATAGTGATCATTGTCATTGCAACAACGAGTTCCAGAGAGAGAGAGTGAAGTGAAGAAGACGACCAAGTCTGTAATTTGAACTCCGCTGGGTTGATTTCGAGGTGGCAGAGTAACATGAGAAGAAGAAGAAGAAGGAACACAGGGAGGAAATTAAAATTTAAAAAAAAAAAAAAAAATGCTCCAAAACGACGTCGTTTTGGAGCATGGCAGGGACCACCGCAGGAAACCACGACAGAGGATCCGAACTCATTTCACTCACACGTTTTATATATATATCTCACACACTTCTTTGTATTCACTCTCACACACCAAGACTTACCCTTTCTCTCACTACATAGGGCTGCGCTAGATATTTGTAAAATTCGAAATTTGATTCCAATTTGATAGATTTGAATTAATTTTTAAATTCGTGATTCAGTTTCAGATTAAAAAATTAAAAATTCGTAGTTCATGGATCGATTTTAGATTGGACCCCACGGTTTTGAATTGGAACCGATCTGGACCGTATATAAATAGTTATATTTATATTATAAACTTTCCTGCATAATATCTTCTTTTATTCCATATAAAACATAAACCCAAACCTAAACCCGTATAGTTTCTTATTTTATTACTTTTGTTTGTTGGTTTTTAATTTTAATTTGTAATGGTCTAAATATTTATGGTAGAATCAGTTTTTTTTATGATTGTTAAATATTAGAATAGTGTCTCACTATTATGAAAAGACATGTTGCTATTGTGGAACTAATATGATACTATGTTTATGTTTTTATAAAATTAAAATATTCTATATATTTTTTTATTATTTAATTATGTGAATCCGTGGTTCTAAACTAATCCAATCCATATTTAAATGGGTTGGTTCAGATTGGTTCCACGATTTAAACCGATTGGATTGATTCTAATTTTTAAAAAATCGTAGATAATAAATTGATCCTTTTTTTATCCCGATACAAACTGCTGGAAATCTGATTATTATTGTTAGTGGCTGTTAGTGGACATATAGTGGCTGTTAGTGGGTTATGATAATGTTTATATACACTATGTTAGTGATCTAGATAGTGGCTATAATGGATGTATATAGTAATCTAGATAGTGGCTATAATGGATGTATATATTATGTAAGGAGATAGGTAGTGGCTCTTAGTGGTGATAGTGGATCTCTTAGTGGCATAAATAGTAGCTCTTGTTCTCTCCTATATAAGGAGTGTAGTTTTCTCTTCACAAGATAAGAAGTTTTGAATATAACATCAATATATTCCTTCTTCCTCATATTTTTCTTCCTCATATTTTCTAAGTTGGTATCAGAGCAACAAAAACACAGCAGCCCTAAAACCGTCATAGCCATGTCGGAAGTCACGTCCAACATTGAGTTCGATGAAGTGCGAGGAAGAATTATTGGCAGACCTCCTCTCCCATCCATTGGCGAAGTATTTGCCGAAGTCAGAAGGGAAGAGAGCCGAAAGAGCGTCATGCTTAAGAAAAAAGGTACTGGTGAGTCAATTGAAATTTCTGCTTTAATTAGCGATGCTGCGGCCAACAAGGCTGCAAATTACCAGCGCAGGTTTGATGATAAGCCACGGGTCTGATGTGATTTTTGCAACAAGCCTCGCCATACACGCGAAACGTGTTGGAAGATCCATGGCAAACCTGTCAACTGGAAAAGCAGCAAACAAGGAGAGAAGACTCGTGGCTTTCCTACTGCTAATGAAGCCGATTCAGGTCCCTTCAACAAAGAGCAGATTGATCAACTCTTAAAGCTGATAAAATCCAACTCCTCATCCGGTACTCCTAGTGTTTTTTTGGCACAAACAGGTAGAAATCCTAAAGCCTTCTCTTGCCTAAACTTCTCTCCGTGGATCATAGATTCCGGTGCTTCCGATCACATGACTAGTTTTTCCCATTTATTTAGTACCTATTTCCCTTGTTCTGGTCATGACAAAATCAGAATAGCCGATGGTAGTTTTTCACCTATTGCAGGAAAATGATTTATTAAACTAACTGAGAAAATTAATCTCAATGCTGTTCTTCACGTCCCCAACTTAGCCTGTAACCTTTTGTCTGTCAGTAAACTATCTAAGGATTCTAATTGTCGTGTTACATTTTTTGAATCCCATTGTGAATTTCAAGACCAGAACTCGGGGATGATGATTGGGCGTGCTAGGATGCTTGAAGGTCTTTACTACTTTGATGAAGTACCTGCTAGTAGTAAAAAAGCTCAGAGCTTTAATAGTACTAGTTCAATCTCTGTTCGAGAAAAAATAATGCTATGGCACTATAGGCTAGGACATCCTAGTTTTCTTTATCTGAAACATTTATTTCCAGAATTATTTAAAGGGATTGATTGTTCTTCTTTTCATTGTGAAAGTTGCATTTTTGCAAAATTTCATCGCTCTACTTATTTGCCAAAACCTTACCAAGCTTCCAAACCTTTTTATTTGATTCATAGTGATGTTTGGGGCCCTTCTAAAATCACTACTCTTTCTGGTAAAAGATGGTTTGTTACATTTATTGATGACCATACCCGCTTATGTTGGATTTATTTGATGAATAAAAAATCTGACGTGAAAAATTTATTCACAAATTTTTACAATATGATTGAAAACCAATTTCAAACCAAAATTGGTATTTTACATTCTGATAATGGAACAGAATATTTCAATGAGCAGTTGGGTGAGTTTTTGGCAAAAAAGGGGATTTTTCATCAATCTACATGTCGGGATACCCCTCAACAAAATGGCATTGCAGAACGAAAAAATAAACATTTACTTGAAGTAGCACGTGCTATAATGTTTTACATGCATATTCCTAAATATTTATGGGGTGAAGCAATTTTAACAGCCTCTTATTTGATAAACAGGATGCCTACAAAGGTGTTAACATACAAAACACCTTTTGATTGTCTCAAATTTTTTTTTCCTGACACGAGGTTGTTTTCTGATTTACCCGCCAAAGTTTTTGGATGTACTGCCTATGTTCATGTTCCTAGTCAATTTCGTTCAAAACTTGACCCCCGTGCTATAAAATGTGTTTTTTTGGGTTATTCCTCAAACAAAAAGGGGTATAAGTGTTTCGATCCTCAAACCAAGAAATTTCATGTGAGTATGGATGTGTCATTTGTGGAAACAAAATCTTATTTCCCCAACACTTCTCTTAAGGGGGAGACAAGTGGAGTAGTAGAAGACAATTTTTGGGATATTTCTATCCCGCTCCCCAATGTCATTTATCCTACACAAAAACCACATCTGTCTGATAATGATCACTTAGGAGAACCAAGTTCTATGGTGCCTAGTCAAGAAGATTCTTGTTTAGGGGGAGAAGTACTACCAAATGATCTAAATTCTGAGCTTCAGGTTTATACTAGAAAGCGATTCCATCTGAGGAATAATGACCCGAATGTCCATCCTAATGACCCGAATGTCCACCCGAGTTCTGGCATCGAAATTTTAGGTAATCCTATTCCTTCTATTTTCGACCTTGATGTTCCTATAGCAATTAGGAAAGGTGTCCGAAATTGCATTAAACATCCTATTGCAAATTACCTCTCCTATCAAAGATTGTCTAAAAACCATAGAGCTTTCACATCTAGGATTTCACACTTGTTTGTTCCAAGGAATATACAGGAAGCATTGGATGATCCGAATTGGAAATTAGCAGTCATGGAGGAGATGAATGCTTTAAGGAGAAATGGTACTTGGAAGATAGTTGATCTACCCAAAGACAAGAAAACAGTTGGGTGTAAATGGGTGTTTACGATAAAATGTAACGCAGATGGAAGCGTTGAGAGATACAAGACGAGACTTGTGGCTAAAGGCTTCACTCAAACTTATGGGATCGACTATCAGGAGACGTTTGCTCCTGTTGCTAAAATAAATTCCATCAGAGTACTGTTATCTCTTGCAGTAAATTCAGATTGGCCTCTACATCAACTTGACATTAAAAATGCATTTCTCAATGGTGATCTTGAAGAGGAGGTGTTCATGAGCCTACCGCCGGGATTTGAGCAGAGACTTGGTAGCGACAAAGTATGCAGATTGAACAAGTCATTATACGGACTCAAACAATCACCAAGAGCGTGGTTTGAACGCTTTGGGAAGGCAGTTATCAGTTGTGGCTTCTCGCAGAGTCAAGCAGATCACACAATATTTTATAAACATTCAAAAGACAGTAAAATTGCAATTTTGATTGTTTATGTTGATGACATCATTTTAACTGGTAATGATGAAGCAGAGTTAGCAGCCCTCAAAGAGAAACTCGCAAAAGAATTTCACATTAAGGATCTGGGAGCCCTCAAGTATTTCCTCGGAATGGAATTTGCAAGATCCAAGGAAGGTATATTCGTTAATCAGAGAAAATATGTTCTTGATCTCCTTGGAGAAACAGGTATGCTTGGTTGTAAGATGGTGGAGACTCCGATCGAGCCTAACTTGAAGTTACAAGCTGCTAAGGCTGAAGAAGTCAAAGAGAGGGAACAATATCAGCGACTTGTAGGGAAATTGATTTACTTGTCTCATACGCGGCTTGATATTGCCTTTGCAGTCAGCATGGTAAGTCAGTTCATGCACTCACCAGGGGCAGAGCACTTTGAGGCCGTTTATAAGATCTTAAGATATTTGAAAGGAACTCTAGGGAGAGGCTTACTGTTCCAGAAACATGGACATCTTCAAGTTGAAGTATACACAGATGCAGACTGGGCAGGAAGTGTTACAGACAGGAGATCAACATCCGGATACTGCTCATTTGTAGGTGGGAACCTAGTTACATGGCGGAGTAAAAAACAGAATGTGGTAGCTAGAAGTAGTGCAGAAGCAGAGTTCAGAGCTGTTGCCCATGGAATCTGTGAAGTAATGTGGATTAAAAGAATTCTTGAAGAATTAAAGCTTTCTCACCCGACACCTATGAAGGTCTATTGTGACAACAAAGCAGCTATATCTATAGCTCATAATCCAGTTCTACATGATCGCACAAAACATATAGAAGTGGATAAACATTTCATCAAGGAGAAAATCAATGCTGGCATAATCTGTATGACCTACCTTCCAACAGGTGAACAATTAGCTGATGTGCTAACGAAGGGACTACACAAGAAGCAATTTGATAAGCTGACTAGCAAGCTGGCTATGGAAGATATCTTCAAACCAGCTTGAGGGGGAGTGCTGGAAATCTGATTATTATTGTTAGTGGCTGTTAGTGGACATATAGTGGCTGTTAGTGGGTTATGATAATGTCTATATACACTATGTTAGTGATCTAGATAGTGGCTATAATGGATGTATATAGTAATCTAGATAGTGGCTATAATGGATGTATATATTATGTAAGGAGATAGGTAGTGGCTCTTAGTGGTGATAGTGGATCTCTTAGTGGCATAAATAGTAGCTCTTGTTCTCTCCTATATAAGGAGTGTAGTTTTCTCTTCACAAGATAAGAAGTTTTGAATATAACATCAATATATTCCTTCTTCCTCATATTTTTCTTCCTCATATTTTCTAAGTCAAACCAATCCGAACATGCTCATTGCAAGTACACACATGGAAGACCAATTTCCTATTTATAGCTACAAGAGTTGGCTAAATCCACCGACTTTGAAATTCCAGAATTCTTCATAAAAGGTCGCAACCCAACCTTTCACAGCCATACATTCCACATATTCCATTAACCAAAAATCTAACAAGAAATATGTAAAAGAGAAAGCTAGAGAAAATTCTAGAAAGATGATTCTATGGAGAGAGAGAGTGTTAGTGTTGAAAACTATGTACCACATCTTTGGTCCAATATAACAATATAACTATACTCCTCTAGATATTGCTGGGAAAACCATGTTTTTGGTCCATTATAACTATGTATGGCAAACAATTTTGGAAAAAAAATATGAATGCAACATAAGAACTGTTAGGTTTTTATTCTTGACATTCCGTTTAATAAAACGTCTTTCAGTTATAATTTTATTCGATCTTTTATTTTAATAAAACTATGAGTTTTAGATGCGAATCCAACTCAAATTGTGCCTATGCAGAGGAGTTTGTGATCTTAAACTTAAACCCTACGCCCTAAGCAAAATGCAAAATTACAATCGAAGTTGGTTTTCCGCTTGAGCTGTCATTCTTGCGCTCGAGCGGAGATGCAATCCGTTCAGAAGTTTCACTCACCTGTAAAAGTACTGGGAGTTGTTTTTTCCTTTTGGAGTGACAATTTCTGCGCTTGAGCGTAGATCCGCTCGAGCAGCCATTTTTGCGCTTGAGCGGAGATCGTGGATCAGTTTTCTATAAATATGTGGTTTCATCTGTTTTTGGGGTTACGGCTTCCAGATCTTCTTTTTGGATATTAGGGTTTATATTTGGAATTTCTTTGTTAGTTTCTTTGATATTTGTTTGAGTTTAAATCTGGTTTGAAAAGCATATATCAAAGGATATTTTGTTTCGTTCAATACAAAATAGAGTGTTGTTCTTCTGTGGAATTCGGGCCTAAAACTTTGGTGGATTCCGGAGTGGCTACGTTGTGGATTCAACTTTGGGCAAAACAATTCCGAGGTGAAAACGGGGTTAAAAGAGGCACATTGGGGTCGATTCGATTGGGGTGTGGATTCACTAGGTAATTGAGAGTACACTTGTGTAATTCCTTTATGTCTTCTTAGTGGATTGTTTTGTATCTTTGGCCTGTGGTTTTTTTATCACAATTGGAGGTGCTCCAATTGTGATTTTTTCACATTAAATCGTTGTGTTGATTTGTCTTTGATTGTTTGATTGAGATTGCTATTTACTGCTTAAAATTGATACATAATAACAAATCAAATATAGGAGATTTCTAAATTTTTCAAGAACTAGTTGTACAGCTTACATTTCTTTATCAACCTGTTGCATTAGTGCATTTGTAAGTTTGTTCCTTGGGAAAGAACATAGAGAAAAAAAAGAACTGAATCTCTTGATGGCATATGTACTTATAGTGGCACAAACTTTCAAGATTGTATTTGTTCAAATGGAGGGAGTGGGTCATTATTTGTTACAATATTGGTTGATCAATTAATTATTGCATTGCGTGTAATCAAGGATATAATATATATGAATTACTTGGGTAAGAAAAATTTATTCAACACCAATCTCGTGGTATTTGGATCCTTGGTACTAATGCTTTGTTGAATCGAAGTGTCAATGATTCATTTTATCAAAATTTTCATGTAGGTTTTAAAAGGCTGTCGGGTTTGAGAAAATTGGAGACTCTAAATCTTGGAGGGAATGATTTTGATGATAGCATTCTGCCATCTTTGAGTACGCTTAGTTCCCTTAAGGTGCTTGATCTCAATTCGAATAACATTGGGGGAATATTTCCACCTCAAGGTAACTTCAATTGTGTGCAGTGGGGGAGCCACAGCAGGTCTAGGGGGTGACGTGCCCTCCCTTAGTTTTGGATTTTTTTTAATAATTTTTTTTTTGGCATTGTTCACACATAATATGTAGTTTATTTGGTACTCTTGGAGCGCTATGTAGTGTTGTTTATGTGGTGGTCTAAATCAATAATATAGTGTCAAATTTTATGAATGAAACATAGTAGCTCATTATTGTTAGGTAATTAGAAGATAATAGGTGAATCACTTAGTGTGAGTTGCGATTTTTTATATCCAAAGCACCACGTCATCAACCCCACATAATATTCTGAATTATCTAATAATTCCTATTCAAAATACATTTTTATAATCAATACTATCTCTCTAATATTTTTCTATAAAATAAAAATTATAGAAATTTTATAATGATTTGTGCTATGAATTATTTGTTCTATTTTCTCAAATTAAGAATTTTAATTTGTAATTTTTTGTGCTAAAATTACATACTTACGTTACTATTGTGTCCAAGTTATTTCACATTATTATAGAATTTTGATTAGTTGCTATTAATAATAAATAATTAAAATTTTATGCTTAAATTTAGCTTATAAAATTATTATTATTTTATTGTTGATCATCAAAAAAAATTAAAATTATAAAGTGCCCCATCTATCTTAATTTCTTGGCTCTGCCACTGATTGTGTCTGTGAAAATTCATGATCGTTTCTTATTTTTATAGGGAGTTCAGAACTGGTAATCATAATTACATTTACATAATTATTTTTACTAATCTTGGTATTACTATGTTGTGAACTCATCACTTTGTTGTTTCTTTGTGCAGAATTAGCTTATTTTGGGAACTTGGAAAGGTTGGATCTAAGTTATAATCAATTTAATGACATCCAAGGTAAAACCTAGCCTTCTTGAAATTACATGCTTGCTTCAAGTTTTCAACAAGCAGAGCAGGAAAACCATATAACCTCTGTAGTTTTTGATGCACTAACAATAATGGACTATCTTCTCCATCCTATTGCATTCTAATCACTGATTTGGCCCATATTGCCTAGAAAGAAGAACAACAAATATAATCTAGAAAGAAGAATGAGTAAATGTTTCACAATCTTGTGGAAACTGATATTTCAGGTCTTGAAGTTTTTTTTGACCTCGATCTTGATGCAATTGAACTAATTCTCATAATTCTGAATTAGATTGCTCAATTTATAAAGATACATACTCTATGAAGCTTAGACACTTCAAAATAGGCATCTGTCTGATTTGAATACCGACACTCTTCAAATGCTCCCTAAGATGTATTGGAGTTCTATTATAAATGAAAAACCTAAGTGATTCGTGATTCAGCTCAAGATTAATTGTACCAGTCCCCAAACAATTAAAACTGTTGTTTCAAAAAAATAAAATAAAAAATCGACACATACAATTCTTACGTGGAAAAATCACAATTGGAGCACTTCCAATTGTGATTAAAACAACCACGGGCGAAACGCCACAAATTAATCCACTATGAAGGAAATAAAGAATTCAAAATAACCAAACAAATTACCCAAATTCTATCAATTTGTCTTCAATGATTTTTATCTCTTTCACCGCAACCTTCGTCTTAGAATTGATTAGGTTAATGTTGATTCCACAACATCCACGTCGACTCAACGACTGCGCACAGCTTCGGACACCTTCGAACACTCCACGCTTGAATCTCCAGATTCCAACGAAGAATAACACTCTTAAAGATGATCACTCAAACAACCCTTTGATGGGAATTGTCAAATCATGTGAGTTTAATACTCAAGCAAACATCAAAGGAAAACTAGCAAAATAACCCCAGAAGAAAACTCTAGAATCCTCAAAGAAGATCTGGAAACCGTAATCTTAAAAATGGACTGAAACAAATATTTATAGAAAACAGGGGTGCGATACCCACTCGAGTGCAGGACTTGCCGCTCGAGCAGTATCACTAAAACACGTGTGGATAGATAGGGAATCCGCTTGAGCATTGGACTTTATACTCGAGCGTAAAATCACGCCTCCCAGTAGTTTTGCAGACAAGCTAAACTTCTGAGAGTGTGCAAACTCCGCTCGAGCACAGATTGTCCTGCTCAAGCGGGACGACCAAAAAAACAAGAAAAAAATTACAACTCAAATAAACAAAGCTTGTTTGCGGAATTGGCAACAAGTAGGGACCTAACAATAAATATTTGGGGAACTCACATCTATTGCTTAGAGCACAGTATTGTAAGTTTGAAAAAATAAATTTGGGATTTAATTGGAAAAAAAAAATTGTGAATTCTTATTAATCTCTCATTCTTTAACTTTTTGTGAGGACATAATTTTTGAATGACAACACGTGGCCGAGGTAGCACCGAAGTGCCAGCCGAGGTGCCATGTGTCTTGGTCATGACGCCGATATGATCTTAGTTAGGCCGAGGTTATCTGCGAAAATACCGGATCCGGGATAAGCAGATAAGGAACAAGAGTCCTAGATTGGGAAAGGACTTCAGTCTGGATAAAGATAAGACTCTTAGAGAGTTTATCTCAATCTATCTAGGAGTCCAGGATTAACCTTGGGACAGGATCTATTGGAGCTAGGCTTCTACTGGGATTAGGTCAGTGTTGACTATAAAAGAGAGGCACTCTCGTGGGTCTAAGGTACGCTTTTTGTATTCTGAATAGTGAGTTAAGCACTTTTGCTATCTTTGAGAGATAACTAACTTGATCGTCGGAGTGCCTCCAAGTGGACGAACCACCCCCGGGATCTCTTTCTTCTGTGACAAGTTGTTCAGGCTTAATCTATTTTGCCGGTATTCTCCAGCTGAGTACTAGTTTGGCAGTGTGGTCAGAAATCGACTCACACAATTTGGCACCGTCTGTGGGAAAGATAGGAGAATAGATGGCCAACAACGGACATAAAGAGAAGGTTGGGGACGACATTCCTACTGGGAGTGGGAAACATATTGACCCTAACGCAGAGGAGGATAATTGCAACGAAGAAACTTGGGGACAAAATCCTAGAGAGAAAGACGTCGGCAAGGAAGGTGACGTAACAAAGAAGTCAGATAGAGGCGGGTATTATAACGAGGACGATCTGCAGGTATGGAAAGATAAATGTCTACGGAGGGACGGCGAGATGAAGGAACTGGCGAACAAATTGGGGGACCTGCAATCGGTCGTCAATTTCATGATGCAGAAAAATGTCATGTAGCCACCATTCCCGTTACAAGACACGCCGATTCCAGCGGCGAAGAACAATGCCCAGAAGCGAAGGCAAAAAACAGTCCCTACAGTCCCCCAACACACCAGGATCGAGGAACACTTTTACCGGCCTTCAAGGGAGGTCAGGCAAGGAGAGTCAAGAAGGGGAGATTCTCGGAGGACGCATCGTACCAAGGAAGCTGACCCCAAAGAACATCGACATGTTCAGGGGAAGGAGCTGTGTTTCGACGCAACTAATGGAGAAAGGTCCAAGAGGACTCATAATGATACTGGGAGTAGCACACCAAAAATGCTGAAATCCGTTGATAGCCGAGCTTCTGGACGGACCAAGGAGGATTTGAGGGATTACCTCCAGAGGAAGTAACAAGATGCCGAGGTAACCTCTCCGGTCAAGCCAAGAACGTCGTTTTCGGTGGAGTTGGACAAATTTGAGGCCCCGAAAAGGTTCCATATGCCGAGGTTACAGATATACGACAGTAAGTCGGATCCTAACTTTCACGTCGGCTTGTACCTGAACTCAATGGCATTATACACCGAGAACGAATCGTTGCTCTGCAAGGTGTTCCCCTCATCCTTTGGGGAGATCGCATCAGACTGGTTTCACAAGTTGCCGAAAGGAACTGTGAAAAGTTGGGAAGGCCTAGCTGAGATTTTGTGGCTAGGTTCGTGACAAACAAACTACAGCCATTGAGGGTGGACGCCGTGATGGCTCTGAGAATCGGCGAGGACAAAAGCCTTAGGGCCTATACCAAAAGGTATTATGAGGTGTTCAACCGTATACCAAGATGCAACTAGGAGGTGGCGGTCATGTCTTTTAAGAATGGCCTGAAAGATGACTGCCTGCTTCGAAAGTCACTGGAAAAGACATTGCTAAAAAGTATGGAGAAACTTATGGTCAGGATAGAAAAATATGCCAGGGTCGAGGAGGACACGCCGGGGACAAAGGCGTCAAAACAAGAGAAGAAAAGCGGCTCGCCGAAGCGAGGTCGAGGTGATGGTAGATACAATAAACAAGAGACAGGACTGAGGGCTACACAAGCGGTCACTACTGTATTCTGGATTTTGGTCTACAAATTCCTAGAGAGGATCAGGAACCAACCCTATTATAGGGCACTAGAGAGGACTCTTGGTGAGTTTATGGGACAAAGTCTGGGGAAGCACTGCGCCTATCATAATGAGAATGGACATCTAACTCAAGGGTGCAGAGCCCTAAAGGCACGTCTAGAAGACCTGGTAAGACAAGGTCATCTAAGGGACCTGGTAGATGAAACCAGGACAAAAGAAGAGCAAGTGAGACTACCTCAGGCACCGGCAGCACCACCTCCACCAGCACCACAACCGCAAGCAGGCGGACCTCGAGTGATCAATGTGATTCACTTAATGGTCAATGCGTGGGGAGACTCAGAAAGTAAAGCACTTGCAGCATGTATACAGTATACCAGGTCTGCCAGAAAAGACCTAGGGCAGACTAGTGCCAGGGACTAGTGGTGTCCTTTACTGAAGACGACCTAGAGATGGTGCAGCATCTACACAACGATGCCTTGGTAATATCCCTCCAGATTGGAGAGTGCCAAGTGAAACGCATCTTAGTTGACCAGGGCAACTTTTGTGACATCATGTATGTCAGGTGTTACAAGGAGCTTGGCCTTCACCAAGATGATCTGGAGCAGTTCAATGGCCCAATGGTTGGGTTCAACGGCACGCCAACGTGGCCCCTGGGAGCGGTAAGTTTGGAGGTGTAGGCTAGCACCAAGAAGATAAAAACAGAGTTCACCATAATCGACATCCTCTCCCATTACAATGCTATCCTGGGAAGGCCATGGCTGCATGCAATGGGGGTTGTTCCCTCAACAAACCCCCATTGCATCAGCTATTGTGATTCCCAACAGAACATGGAGTAGAGGAGGTCAGAGGGGATCAGGTGCATGCAAAGAATTGCTCCATGGAAGCAATGAAATCTACCTACAACATACGAGAAGCAGAAACAGCAGAGATCAAGGACGTGAAAGTCTTGGAGGACGTCGGCAAAGAGCCAGCCGAGGAGAGTAAAGAAGCCCTGAAGAAAATCCTTGTCCAACAAGGGGATGAAGAACGCTTTTTTCTTCTCGGCTCGGGCTTGGCTGAGGAAGAGGAAAAAGAGCTAAAGACGTTCCTAAGAGCAAACATTGAGGTGTTCGCCTGGACACTGTTTGAGATGCCTGGCATTGACCCCAAGGTCATTTGCCATAGACTGAATGTGGACAGGTCGGCCAAACCTGTAATCCAGCGAGCAAGGAGGCCAACGTTGATGCATGTTGAGGCAGTAGAAGAGGAAGTGGGCAAACTTCTAGAGGCCAGAGCCATTCGAGAGGTAAACTACCCAACATGGCTATCAAACACGGTCGTCGTAAAGAAAAAGAATGGGAAGTGGAGGGTCTGCGTGGACTTCACCAGCCTGAACAAGGCTTGTCCCAAAGACAATTTCCCACTACCCAAAATTGACCAATTGGTAGATGCCGCTTCAGGGCATAGAATGATGAACTTCTTAGATGCTTATAGGGGGTACCATCAAATAGCCATGTACCCCCCAGATAAGGGGAAGACTGCATTTATCACCCCAAAAGGGCTGTATTGCTACAGAGTGATGCCTTTCGGGTTGAAAAATGCAGAGTAACTTATTAGAGATTGGTAACCAAGATGTTCAGGCATCTAATTGGCAGAACAGTAGAGGTGTACATAGATGACATGGTCGTGAAGACCAAGGAACCTGAGGGTCATTTGGAAGACTTTAAGGCAGTTTTTGACATCCTTAGAACATATCGGCTCCAACTCAATGCATCAAAGTGTGCATTTGGAGTTGGGTCTGATAAGTTCTTAAGATATTTGGTTATCAGAAGGGGCATTGAGGCTAGCTCGGATCAGATTAAGGCCATCTTAGAATTGAAGTGCCCAACATTGGCAAAGCAAGTACAGATGTTAACTGGAAAGGCTGCAGCCCTGAATAGATTTATAAGTAGAAGATCTGACAAGTGTAAACCTTTCTTCAACTTAGTAAAGAAAGCCACAGATTTCTTATGGACAGAAGAGTGCGAAGTCGCCTTGGCCGACTTGAAGAAATATCTGACCACAGCTCCAGTTCTCTCAAATCCAGTACCTAGAGAGGAGCTGTTCTTATACTTGGCAGTTTCAGAGCATGCAGTAAGTGTAGTAGTAGTCAGAGAAGAAAAGGGAGAGCAGAGGGCAGTTTACTACGTGAGTAAAACCCTGGCAGATGCAGAAACCAGATACCTACCCTTAGAGAAGTTAACACTGGCTTTAGTAATGGCTTCCAAGAAGCTGAATCATTACTTTCAAACCCACAAAATTGTGGTGCTAACTGAGCATCCTTTGAGGTCCTTGTTGTAGTAGGGAGATCTGACAAGCAGAATAGCTAGATGGGCAGTGGCCTTGGGCCAATATGAGCTGGAATTCAGACCCAGAACAGTAATCAAAGGCCAAGTCTTGGCCGACTTCGTGGCCGAGTTCACACCAGGCACCATCACACATCGGGCTCCGTAGAGCCGAGGTACGCAATGCCCAGATGAACAAAGAGGAACCCAGCTGAGGATAGCAGAACAAAGGAAATAAGAGAAACTCAGGCCATGCAGTATTTACGTTGGCGACTCCTTTCGCTTGTTTGTCGATGGAAGCTTAAACTGACAAGGAGCGGGGGCAGGAGTAGTGCTAGTATCACCTGATGGGCAGCTACTGGAACAATCCATTCATTTGGGGTTTAAGGCCTCAAATAATGAAGCAGAGTATGAAGCACTGATTGCAGGATTAAAGTTGGCAGCAACAATGGAAGCCGACGAGGTAATGGTCTTCTGTGATTCCCAGCTTATCGTCAACCAGGCAACAGGTGAATATGCAGCCCGAGATGAAAGGATGATGGCCTATGTAAAGGAAGTGGGCAGACTGATGGTATTATTCCAAAATTGCCGACTATAGTAAGTCGGCTAAGATGACAACAGCCATGTCGATGCCTTGGCCAACCTAGCTAGTGCAATGAAACTAGGAGAGGCAATAATAATAATGGCTGACTACTTGCCAGGACCAAGTATAGAACCACTGAACACAGAGCATGAAGCAATGTGTGTGGAAATAGGACCAAGCTAGATGGATGCAATAATAGTATTCCTTAAAGAAGGAAGACTGCCAGATGATCATAAAGAGGCGCACAAGATCAGACTGAAGTCGGCAAGGTTCAGTTTGACAGCAGAAGGACATCTCTATAGAAGATCTTTTACTAGACCCCTTCTGAGGTGTGTGCATCCTGCACAAGTTGAAGACTCTATATGAGATACACGAAGGACTATGTGGAAGCAGTATGTGGAAGCCACGCTGGGGGCAGGTCACTTGCTCATAAGGCCATTACTCAGGGATACTGGTGGCCCTATATGCAGAAAGATGTTGAAGCCTATGTCAGAAAGTGTGAGAAGTGCCAGAGGTTTGCACCTTTGATACACCAACCAGCAGCAGACTTGAACCCAGTGTCCAGTCTTTGGCCATTTACCCAATGGGGTATGGATCTTGTTGGAAAACTGTCTCAGGCAACTGGACAAAGGAAGTACCTGCTGGTGGCAATAGATTACTTCACCAAGTGGGTAGAAGCTGAACCCCTTGCAAAAATTCGGGACGTTGATGTGAAGAACTTCATATGGAAGAACATCATCACTAGGTTTGGGATCCTAAGGGCAATAATAGCAGACAATGGTATACAGTTTGACAGTAAGCTAATCAAGAGCTTCTGTGCAAAGTACAAGATTAAGAATTACTATTCCACCCCAAGTTTTCCTCAAAGCAATGAACAAGCAGAAGCATCCAACAAAGTTATCTTGGATGAGATTAAGAAGAGGTTGGAAGCAGCAAAGGGAAATGGGTGGATGAGTTGCCTAATGTACTTTGGGCATATCGGACTACGCCGAGAAGATCAACTGGGGAATTCCCATTTGCCATGGCTTATGGCACAGAGGTAGTAATTCCATTAGAGGTCGGCATCCCAGGGATCAGAACCCAAGGAGTAGAAAATGAGACCAATGAGGCATTTCTGGCCCGAGATCTGGATCTACTAGAATAAAGAAGGGAGAAAGCTGCAATTTAGCTGGGGCCATACCAGCAGCAGCTTGTCAGGGCTTATAATAAGAAGGTCAACCCACGAGAGTTCCAAGTTAGCAATCTCGTCCTAAGAAAGGTCGTCGGCAACAAGAAGGATCCCAGAGAGGGCAAGCTTGGCCTAAATTAGGAAGAACCCTATAGAATCATCTTGGTCCTGGGCAATGGGGCATATCAGCTTGAAGACAGTGAAGGCAAAGAGCTGCCAAGACCCTGGAATACTTGCAATCTGAAGTTTTTCTATCATTAGATTTTTTTATTTTTTAACTTTTTTTTGTTATTAGCCGAAGTAATAATAAAGTTTTAGCTTGATTTTTTAACTTGTGTAGTATGATTGATCTGTCACTTGGCGATGTTTCCGATTGAAACATGACGAATAACTTAGACTTATTATATGAAAGAGTTTTTACTTGCATATAATAGAGTTGAACTAAGTTGGCAATGTTTCTGATTGAAACATGATGAATAACTTAGGCTTATTATATGGCAGAGTTCTTACTTGCATATAATAGAATTAAACTAAGTTGGCGATGTTTCTGATTGAAATGTGGCGAATAACTTAGACTTATTATATAGCAGAGTTCCTACTTGTATATAATAGAGTTGAACTAAGTTGGCGATGTTTCTGATTGAAACATGACGAATAACTTAGACTTATTATATGACAGAGTTCCTATTTGCATATAATAGAGTTGAACTAAGTTGGCGATATTTCTGATTGAAACATGAGGAATAGCTTAGACTTATTATATGGCAGAGTTTATACCTGCATATAATAGAGTTGAACTAAGTTGAATCAACTTGAACTTGCCATATCGGCAGAGTCAAACACAGATTAGAACTAAGTACATGTCAATCCGATTAACAAAGAGACCAAGGTTGGGAACCTCGGCCACTCTTTGTTTGAATCTGACCTCAGCGACAAGGTCAAAGCCACATGCTTAATGAGAACCCAATGGGAACTTAGGTTCACATTAGGGGGCAGAGAGCTGGAGAATGATGCTTGGGAGTTGTAATTTACAAACTAAGGCTGGTTTAACACTTGTTGAAATTTTAAGAAAAAATTTACAAGTCGAAGTTAAGCCGAAGTTATGCTAAAGGAAGATTGGTTTAACACTTGTTGAAATTTTTAAGAAAAGTTTACAAGTTAAGCCAATGCTGTATTGAAAGAAGTACTTATGTACTTGCCGAGATTGCCATTTTACCAAGACTTAGAAGATATTGGAAGACAGAAGCCTTGGTAAGTAAGAGTGAAGTGGCAAGTTGCAAATAACACTTGTGAAAATATTATAAAAAATATTTTCAAGTGTTAGCCGAGATAAACTGCTAGTGGGTATAACCGAAGTATTCCACACCGAGAAGATTACATAGTTAAGGTGTACGTTGAAAACATATAAATTATTCTAAGTATAGAATCATACAAGACAATAAAAAGACAAACATGCAATCACACTGAAAGAAGAAATTAGAGAATGCATTTAGATAAGGAAAGAAGGCACTTCGGCCTGACATTGAAGGATAATTGTTCAGATTACAAAACTGGAACGTCGGCCAAATTAAAGCTTACATGGTTTCAAAAGTAAGAAAAAAAGTACAAGGTACAAGAAATAAAGAAAAACATCAAACTAGACTATTCGGCGTCATTGGCTGGTTGGGTCTGGGGTTCAGAGGACATCAGGGAACTCTTCTGGGCGGCCTTCTCAGCCGCGAGCTCGGCGTCAATCTCTTCAAGAGTCTGGTCGAGACTCTTCTCGGTGATAGGTGCCTCAGATGATGTCTTCTCGGCAGAGGCACCCTTTGAGACCTCGTCCTTCTCATCTTGAGTCAAGTCCAAGACTTGCTCATTCAGAGTTGGGGACTTGGCCCCAGCAGCCTCTTCGTTCTTCTCGGCCTCAGTGTGATCCTCGGACTCAACTTCGTCCTCGGACTGGCTTAAAGAGGGATAGAATGGTAGGACGAGGCTGCTAGCATCCTTCAGAGGAGAGTCCTCGGGGACAACCAACACCTTCAGAGCAGCCATCCAACCAAGGGTATAGCCTTTGTTGCACGCCTGTCTGACTTGTTTCTTGTAGTCTTCTTTGACGTTGGCTGCCCCCTCGGCGTATGCTTTCTCATCCGCTGCTTTGATCTCAGCTTCTTTTGTGGCCAATGCGGCCCGGAGCTCGGCTTGGGCTTCAGCAGTTTTTATTTCAGCCTCGTTCTTTTCGACTTCAAGGACTTTGGCAATGGCCTCGGCAGCGCTTGCCCTCTCCTCGGCCTTGTCCTGAGCTTTCTTGGCCTGGTTTGTTAAAGTCTTCATCTTGGCCTCAGCCTTGTTAATGGCCCTCTGCAAGCCAGCAGCCTCCTTGGTCTTACTTGCCAACTCCTTCTTAATGTTGAAGGCTTGCATCGCGAAGGAGTGGCCATGCTGGATCCCTTAGAAGAAATGAAAAAACAAATGTTAGTAAAACTCTCTAAGTATGGAAAAACAGAGAGTGGAGAGTACCAAGTGATGGGGGCTTACCTGTACGGAGTGTTGCAACATCAAAGCAAAGTTTTCATACTCGCTCATCTCGGCGTTGCGATCGAGATCTTTGGGAAGGAACAAGGCGGTAGAGAGGGCAACGCCGACTTCAATATCGTCGGCGCTATCGCCAGCTCTGACCAGCTTGTCCTCAATTGTAATTGGAGGAGCCCAGGGGGCATCAGACTTCAGAGAGCCTGAGGTTGTTGCCGACTCGGACCTCGGCTTCTTTAACCTAGCTGATTCGGAGGGTGCAGCCTCGGCGGGCCTCTTCTCGACAGCAGAGGAGCTCTTCTCACCCTCGGCCAATTTTGAGAATGGCAAGGTGTCCTCAGTGTCAATCTGAGTCACTGTTGCCTTTGGTTGGGCTCTCTTTAGCCTTTTTGGCTTTGGCTTTGGCTGAGACTAGGATGGTGATGGTTGCGCGGTGACAGTGTCAGGGATGTCGGCTAGAAGGTCGTCTGCTATAACCTTCTTATGACCCATCTCGGCGGCGGCTACAGTTTGACGTCGGCGTTTGCGTTGGGAAGGTGGGATTAGTTGTGGAGCCGAGGTTGATGGCTGTTCCACTGGACCAGATGTTGATCCTTGGTCAGGCCTTGATGACTCGGTTTGGGGAGTTGTAGCTGATGGAGGAGACTTGCTTTTCCTTTTTCTTGGAATGTCGGGAAGGATAGATTTGTACGTCGGGATAAAGTTGAGCAACAAAGGAGCCTTGTGCTGATTGATAGGCAAGTCCAACAACTTCTTAAAATCTTTACTAGGAAAGAAGTTTTTGCGGAAGTCCTTTGGGGGCTGGGGGAGAACTGCAAAACAAAACGATAAAGACGTTAGAACATACCAAAAATATCCAAGTAAAAAAGACTTGAAAGCAAGTAAAAATAACACTTGGCTCTTACCATCTCCCTCTCTGAAAACTGTTCGGCTTAGGGGATAGAGGTGAAGGTCATCATCTGGTTGAAACTCCCAGTTACCCGAGACGATGAAATAATCGTCTCCAGTACCCTTGTTTGAGTCTAGGAGGTCGGCAACAAGTTTCTATTCCGTGGACCTCGACTTAAGGTAGTAGATATAGCTCTTTTTCGACATCAAGCCGTACATGGTATAGCAGTATTAGATATCGGCAAGGGTAACCCTAGCATTCTCTTTTTTGGCTAAGGCAATAATGCCATTGATAACTCGGTAAGAGTTGATGGCAAGCTGCATTGGGTTCAGCTTATAGTAGTGAAGGACCTCTCGTAAAAGGATGTCAAGTGGGAGCCTAAGTCCACATTCAATGAAGGCTACCACTGGGAAAGGCATGGAGTCGTTTGTGGGCATGATGGAGTCCTCCTCCCCAGCCAACCTAAGATGAACGTCGGCAAGGATGGAAAACTCCTGCCTAAAGTATTCTAACTTAGTTGGGGTGTTTACCCTCCACCTAAACATACCCATGACATCGGCAAAGTGGGGAGGGTATAGATTTCAGAAGAAAGTGGTTTGTTAGGGTTTGAGGGACTTCCGCAAAACCTAGACGAATGCTGGGGTGAGAGTTTTTGAGGATCTAGGTGAAGTTGTTTTAGTTTTTCCTAAAATTCGTAAGCTCTATAACAAATCCCAAGCCTAAGACTATGGAAACAAGAATTGAAGGTAGGAATCTGGAAAAGACACAGAAAACAGAAACAAGAACAATGATTCAGAATCAAGAAAAGTGATGGACTATCAAGAACACTGTGACAGAGTGTGTACAAGGGTGCGAGACCAAAAACAGTGACAAAAAACCAAGTGTATGAACAGACTGTATATACGTGGGTATATCTATAAACAAATTGCAAGCAAGGGAAAATTTACAACATAAATGAAGATTCAAGAACATGAATGAAGTCACAGAAATAGTATACAAATGTAACAGTTTGAGAAGAAAAAAGAAATTGAAACGAAGGAAAGCAGTGGCTTACCAGAGGAGTGAAGCCGGTGTTGAGTACGCCGGAGTTAGATGATGGCAGCGATCGGAAAAGATCAGCAAAAGCTTTGCCGGAGGGGAAGAATGAAAGTGGTTGCAGAACTTGAGAGCTTGAAACAATGGCAGATTTGGGAGAGTAGAGAGAGAGAGTTTGCACGAAAGTGATGGTGAAAAAGTGAAAAGACGGAGAGAGAGAGAGGTGATTTTGATCAAACACGAAGAATGGCGTCAAAAGCGCAATTACTGTGCCTAGGACGACGTGCTTGTTAGACGACGCACGCAAGTGCGATGCGACTTAATGGCGCGTGTCAAGTACGGCTCAGTAGGGGAGAGGCGCGTGGCAGAAACGGTTAAAATACTGTGCGTGACAGCTTATACGCGTGTTGAAACTCTTAGGGTTCGTGATTTAACGAAGCAGGACCTCGGCTAGGAAGGTGATCTCAGCTGAGAAACGAAGAACCAATAACCAAGTTTGGTTCTATATTGGGCTAACGAATTATGACCTTGGTAATGAAGGATAAAACGAGCTTAGCCGATGTGCTAAATGGAAGAAATGATATAGGTTCTATCACCTCAGGATGCCAAGGTAATAGAACTTAGGGGGCAGTTGTGAGGACATAATTTTTGAATGACAAGACATGGCCGAGGTGACACCGAAGTGCCAGCTGAGGTGCCATGTGTCTTGGTTATGACGCCGATATGATCTCAGTTAGGCCGAGATTATCTGCGAAAATACCGGATCCGGGATAAGCGGATAAGGAACAAGAGTCCTAGATTGGGAAAGGACTTCAGTGTGGATAAAGATAAGATTCTTAGAGAGTTTATCCCAATCTAACTGGGAGTCCAGGATTAGCATTGAGACAGGATCCATTGGAGTTAGGCTTCTATTGGGATTAGGTCAGTGTTGACTATAAAAGAGAGGCACTCTTGTGGGTCTAAGGTACGCTTTTTGTATTCTGAATGGTGAGTTAAGCACTTTTGTTATCTTTGAGAGATAACTGACTTGATTGTCGGAGTGTCCCTAGGTGGATGAACCACCGTCGGAATCTCTTCTTTCTATAACAGGTCGTTCGGGCTTAATCTATTCTACCGGTGTTCTCTAGCTGAGTACTAGTTTGGCAGTGTGGTTAGAAATCGATTCATACACTTTTGAATTTTAAGAATGAGTAATGCTAGGTTTCATAAAAGAAATACCATGAAAAGCTTCATAAAGATTCTCCACCCTTGGATATGTAATTGCATAATTATTTAGTAATCTCGGAGTATACACACGTGGCATTCCATAGTATTGTCATTGCTGGAGAAGGTGGGTAGGTGGAGTATTGTGTTTGGTGATTGAGGAACATGATGGGGCATATTGAATGATGATTGGTTAAGGAGTACGAACACTGATACTCCGAGAATATTCTATCATTTCCTAATATAATAAAAATGTTGAAAGTAAGCTTGATGATAGCCCCCATGTTTGACAGCCACCATGTTTGAAAGGAAGTGGTCAATAATGGCTGCATGATAATTCAAGTTTGAAGGCTTTCCCATTGTATTTTTTGTATTCTTTTACATGGTCTCATTTATCTATAAATAGCTAATGAATCAGAGTGACAAGAGTGTGAGAGAAAGAAGACAGTTATAGAGTAAAAGTGTGTTTTTCCTTTCCTCAGTGTATTCATATATTTGAGTGAAATAAATATGTTTTTCAGATTATACATTCTCTCTTGTATTTGTTTTGTGAACCACCATAAGTGGTTTGCACCCCATTCTCACCAACAGTGGTATCAGAGCGATAAGAGTGTGGGAGAAAGAAGAGAGTTAGAGAGTAAAAGTATGTTTTTCCTTTCCTCAGTGTATTCAGATATTTGAGTGAAATAAATTTGTTTTTCAGATTATACATTCTCTCTTATACTTGTTTTGTGAACCACCATAAGTGGTTTGCACCCCACTCTCACCAACAGTGGTATCAGAGCGATAAGGGTATGGGAGAAAGAAGAGAGTTAGAGAGTAAAAGTGTGTTTTTCCTTTCCTCGGTGCATTCAGATATTTGAGTGAAATAAATCTGTTTTTCAGATTATACATTCTCTCTTGTATTTGTTTTGTGAATCACCATAAGTGGTTTGCACCCCACTCTCACCAACAGTGGTATCAGAGCACAAGGAGGGCCGATTTTTTCAAAAACCAGTACAAAAGAGCATCGTTTCAAATTTTGACCAGAAATCAAAGTTGTTGAAATAAACTTTTGATCACACCAGTGTGTAGTTCTCATCGAGACGATCACACTGAAAAAAATCACGTTGAAAACCGAGTCCCACAGAGACCGCACGCGCCCCACGCGTCGTCGACACCGTCACCACGCGCAGCAACGCGCCCATACGCTCCCACGTGTCTTTTTCGCCCAGATTTGCAGAGTCTGACCTGTTTGACGCGCGATCCATTAGCCCGGATCCGTATCCAGGGCTGACGTTATTGTTGACGCCGGCTGAGCCGTTAAACCGAGCTGAGCCACAAGCCGTGTCGAGCCGAGCCGAGCCGAGCCGCGCCGCCACGCCGTTAACATCACGCTGACGTCATCCGATCCAAAAAAATTATTCGGTGTTTCTTAGAAGTTCCAGAATCTGCCGATCTGAGCAGTTTAATTATTTTTGCTAGATCTAAACCGTTTGAAGTCTGTTTTTGGTGATCTAATTGTGCTTTCCAACTATTTGGAATATTCCGGACACATCTGTAAAGTCAGATTTTGCAAATTCCATCCTGAGAATTTGCAGATTTCTTAAAGTTAACCAATGGCCAACACAAACAATTTCTTACAATCCCAGTTTCCAAAACTCAACAATGAGAACTATGAAAATTGGAGTATTCAAATGCAAGTCCTACTAGCTTCACAAGATTTGTGGGAGTTAGTAGATCGGGGATATGACAAGCCAGCTACTTTCACAGATGAAGGAAATTTAAATGAAACTCAAAAGACGGCGTTAAAAGATTCAAGGAAGAGAGATAAAAAGGCTTTGTATTTACTCTATCAAGGCATTGATGAGTCAAGCTTTGAGAAGATTTCAGCAGCAGCAACCTCTAAAGAGGCATAGAGTATTCTTTGCAATTCACATCGTGGAATTGAGAAGACAATCAGAGTTCGACTCTAGGTGTTACGTGGCGAATTCGAGATGTTGCACATGAATGAGAATGAGTCAATTTTGAGTACTTCAACAGAACATTGACCATTGTTAATTAGATGAGAAGATATGGAGAGAATATGGAATCTCTTCAAGTGATAGAGAAGATTCTCCGATCACTCAGTCCCAAGTTCGAGCACGTGGTTGTAGCAATAGAAGAGTCTAAGGATCTCAGTGCCATGACCACCGATGAGTTGATGGGCACACTTGAGATTCATGAACAAAGGATCAACAAGAAGACTCCCTCAAGTTCTCTAGAGCAAGCTCTTCAATCAAAGCTGTCTTCCAGAGATGACAGAAACGAGCAAGGGGGGACATCACAAAGAAGCCAAGAAAGAGGCTGTGGTTACAATAACCGAAGTTCTGGTTTTCGAGGAAGAAACGGAAGAGGTCCAGCTAGAGGGGGAAGAAGTCAACCACACTTCGCTCCAAGAGGAAGAGCAAGAGGAAGAGGAGGTGGTTACAACAACCGACTAGGATTTGACAAAAGCAATGTTCAATGCTACCATTGCCACAAGTTCGGGCATTACAGCAATGAATGCCGGAGTAGAGCAACAACAGAAGTCGGAGAGCAAGCAAATTTTGTCGAGCAGGAAACAAACAAAGTCGGACCTACAGTCTTATTTGTCCACCATAGAGATACTGAAAACCAAAACAATGTTTGGTATCTAGATTCGGGAGCCAGTAATCACATGTGGTAAAAAAGAGTTATTCGTCGAGCTTGACGAGACTATACAAGCTCAAGTCTCATTTGGCAATGCCTAAAAGATTCTAGTGAAAGGAAGAGGTAACATTCTGATCAAGCTCAAGAATAGAGATCATGATTACATCTCTAATATTTATTATGTTCCTGCCATGAAGAACACCATTTTGAGTATGGGACAACTCGTAGAGAAAGGACACGACATCAACATGAAAGACTGTCATCTTACCATCAAAGGTAAGCATGGAAATTTAATCACTCGAGTAAGAATGTCTAAGAATCGGATGTTTGCGTTGAACATCTAACATGATGCTGCGAAGTGTCCGAATGCCACTATCAAAGACAAAGACTGGTTATGGCACGTAAGGTTTGGATATCTCAACTTTGAAAGCCTAAAGTTGTTGTCGAGCAAGAACATGGTGAAAGGCCTTCCCTACACTACCCATCCTAATGAAGTATGTGAAAGTTGTGTTCTTGGCAAGCATCACAGAACTAGCTTTGCCAAAGAAGTGACGTGGAGAGCAACAAAGCTGCTGGAGCTAGTGCACACTGATGTATGTGGTCCATTGAAGCCAATGTCAAATGGACAGAATAGATATTTCTTACCTTCATTGATGATTATAGTCGGAAGACATGAGTGTATTTTCTTAAAAGAAAGTCGGAGGTGTTCAGTATTTTCAAAGAATTCAAAGCTTTTGTAGAGAAACAAAGTGGCTACTACATCAAGACATTGCAGTTAGATCAAGGTGGAGAATATACTTCTGATACTTTTGAAAGATTCTGTAAAGAGCATGGAATCAAGCATCAAACAACACCATCCTATACGCCACAGCTGAATGGTGTTGCTAAAAGGAAGAATCGCACAATCTTAGATATGGCAAGGAGCATGCTAAAAGGAAAAGGATTGCCCAAGCAATTTTGGGCTGAAGCCGTATTATGTGCTGTGTATCTACTAAATACATGCCCAACTAGGAGCCTTCACTCTATGACTCCAGAAGAGACTTGGAGTTCACATAAGCCAAGTGTCAACCATCTCAAAATATTTGGGTGTGTTGCGTACACCAAGATTCCAGAAGCAAGAAGAACCAAGCTCGATGATAAGGGAGAAAAAGGTATCCTTGTCGGATATGGAGACAGAACAATGGGATACAAGTTGTATAATCCCATTACCAGAAAGGTGATCATGAGTAGAGATGTGATATTTGAAGAAGAAGAAGCTTGGAACTGGAATCAAGATGAAGTTGTTAAAGATGCAACTCATTCTTGAAGAGGAAACATCAAAAGCTCCGGTTGAAATCACAAGAGAAGTTCAAGATGAGCCACAAACTCCTCCACATAGAATACTTGCACCTAGATCGCCAGTTTCTCACAGAAGTGATGCGTCGTCATCATCATCAGATGATAATTTTTTCAAACAACCAACACCAATGAGAAATTTGCAGGAGATATATGAAGCTACAGAAGAAGCAAATCTGAATTTGTTTTGCCTACTCGCAGATAGTTATCCAGTTACTTTCTCAGAAGCCATCCAAGAAGATAAATGGCAGAAAGCAATGGATGAAGAAATTCATGCCATTGAGAAAAATGACAAATGGAAGCTTACCAGTCTACTGGAGAGGCACAAACCCATTGGAGTGAAATGGGTATACAAGACAAAGAGGAATGCACAAGGCGAAGTGCAATGCTACAAGGCAAGATTAGTGGCAGAAGGTTACAAGCAGAAAGCTGGAATTGATTATGGAGAGGTGTTTGCTCCAGTTGCCCGGTTGGAGACTATCAGGCTAATGATTTCTTTGGCTGCCCAGCACAAGTAGTAGATCTATCAACTTGATGTGAAATCTGCATTTCTTAATGGTTTTCTTGAAGAAGAAATCTATATTGAACAACCTTCGGGGTATGTTCAGAATGGGCATGAAGACAAAGTGTACAAATTGAAGGAAGTACTTTATGGATTGAAGCAAGCTCCGCGTGCATGGAATACTAGAACTGATCAGTATTTTTCATGCCAATGGTTTTGAAAAATGCCCATATGAGCATGCACTATATTTGAAGAAGGAAACTGATGGAAGTATGTTGTTTGCTTGTCTTTATGTTGATGATCTAATTTTCACTGGAAACAATCCAGCCATGTTCAAAGAATTTAAAAGAAGCATGGTCCAAGAATTTGAAGTGACAGATATTGGATTGATGGCTCATTTTCTCGGCATCGAAGTGGCACAAAGAAAAGATAGAGATTTTATTTCTTAAAGTGGCTATGCCAAGGAAATTCTGAAGAGATATGGAATGGAGAATTGCAATCTAGTGAACACTTTTGCAGACAGTGGAGTGGAGCTCAACAAAGGTACAAAGACGGGTGATGTGGATCCAACTTATTTCAAGAGCTTAGTTGGAAGTTTTCGTTATCTTACTTGCACCAGGCCAGACATACTCTATGGAGTAGAACTGATTAGCAGATATATGGAAACACCAGATCAATCACACCTTTATGCAGCAAAAAGGATTCTTCGCTACATCAAAGGTACAATCAATGATGGTTTATTCTATAAACCAACTGATAATTTCAGTCTTGTTGGCTATTCAGATAGTGACTGGGGACGTGACTTAGATGAACGAAAGAGTACTACTGGGTTTGCTTTCTTTATGGGAAATACAATGTTCACTTGGTCGTCCAAGAAGCAAGCTATTGTGACATTGTCAACTTGCGAAGCTGAGTATGTTGCAGCCAACTTAGCTGTGTGTCATGCAATTTGGTTAAGAAATGTGCTGAAGTATTTAGGATTTCCACAAGAAAATCCTACTAAGATCTATGTTGATAATCGCTCTGCAATTGCATTAGCAAAGAACCCAGTTTATCATGAAAGAAGTAAGCATATTGACACCCGCTATCATTTCATCCGAGAGCATGTGAAAAATAAAGAGGTGGAATTATTTCCTGGCAAATCTCAAGATCAGCTTGCAGATATTTTCACGAAGCCATTGAAAAATGATCTGTTCAACAGAATGAAGATGATGCTTGGGATGAAGTAGCATGGAGAATCAAGCTTAAGGGGGAATGTTGAAAGTAAGCTTGATGATAGCCACCATGTTTGAAAGGAAGTGGTCAACAATGGTTGCATGATAATTCAAGTTTGAAGGCTTTCACATTGTATTTTTTGTATGCTTTTACATTGTCTCATTTATCTATAAATAACTAATGTATCAGAGTGATAAGAGTGTGGGAGAAATAAGAGAGAGAATAAAAGTGTGTTTTTCCTTTCCTCAGTGTTTTCAGATATTTGAGTGAAATAAATCTATTTTTCAGATAATACATTCTCTCTTGTATTTGTTTAGTGAACCACCATAAGTGGTTTGCACCCCACTCTCACTAACAAAAACATCACAAACTAATCTAAAGGTGGATAATTTTCATGAAGCCTTTTATGATAATTCTTTCATGAAACCTAACATTACACTTTAAGAATTGTAGAGCCTAAAACTTCCGATTTGCTTCTAAATAGATTTTTTAGGTTAGGATTTGTTTATTGACACTTCTTTTCTAATATGTAGAAAGAATGTAAAAAATGATTTCTGACTATTTTGATCTAATAAAACTAGGGGTGAGCAGCGGATATACCAATCCGCCAAAACCGACCGAACCGAACCGATCCGCCGCATTTTGGACGGATGCGTGATGACGAGCGGATGGTTGCGGATTGATTTTCTTCAATCCGTCAATTTGGCGGACGGATGGCGGATTTGAGGTTCATTTGGCCGCAATCGAACCGCCAAACCGCAAGCACCCTTAGTAATTTATAAGACTTTGTGTTTTCAATTTGTTTAAATATTTTGTTTGTATTTTCAATTGAAAAAGAGTTCAAATATTCTATTGAAAAAAAGTTTTCAACTTGAATATATTTTTTGAATTGAAAAAAATAAACGTATTATTTATTTATATTTTTTTGTTTTTAAATCTAACTCTAAAAGTAATAAATAGAAAATATAACATATGCTGGTTGGTTTTTGTTTTAAAAAACATATATAAATGTAACAATACAGAGACATACAATCTCTATTATTGCTCTGTTCATGGTTTTGGTGATTTGAATTGTTTTTATATTTTAAGAACCACAGATTGTAATATTTTATGTGGATGAGGCATGCTGTGATTGTAATATGTGAATGAGGCATGCAGTGATTATGATATTCTAAAGTTTCAAACTTTCTTTCTTTGGATGATGCATGTAGTAATTGTAATACTTTTTTAAATCATTGACTGTAATATATATATATTTTTTTTCTTTTTTTGAGGAAGTGCACAAGTTGAACTATGTTGAAAATTTATAAAATTTCAAACTGCCAACCCGATTTGCATCCATCCGCCAAACCGCCAATCCGCTCAATCCACATCCGCCGGATTGACGGACGGATGCAGATTGATTTTCTCAAATCCGCCAATTTGGCGGACGGATGGCAGATTGGAGGTTTCGTGGCCACAACCGACCTGCGCCCACCCCTAAATAAAACATAATTTATCTTGTTTAGTTTTCAAACTCAAAAACTAGTTTTAGTTATTTTATTTTTCTTATGTTTTGTCTTTAGTGAATTTCTTCAAATTTGTGTCATTTTTTATTTTTAGTTTTTAGATACATGTAAAAGGTAAAATATTTGCAACAATGTTAGGTACCCATAAAAAGGTATCCATAAAAATATCTAAAAAATAATGTGTGGATCACATTTATTCTAAAAAATATAATACCAAGTTCAATCAATTTGAGGATAAATTACATATTACTTTTGTGGGGTACATATTATTTTCCAAATATTTGTGAAGAAATTTGAAGAAAGTTCGCAAAAATTAAAAAAAAATATGCACATTTTTGTGTGTGTGTGTGTGTGTGTGTTTTTTTTTTTTTGGTGAATTTTTTTTAGTTTTTCTTTAAAAATATATTACTTTTTAAGTGCATCTAAGAAGTAAAAATATTTGAACTAAATATATAAAATAAAAAAATTAAGAAAACTTGAAAAATAAAAAATTCGAAGGCAGCTTTCAAAAACTAAACAAAACAAAGTCAATGTTTTCATTGTTAAAGAAAAAAATAAATAAATAAAGTAAAAGAAGAAGCAGTATATATTTGTCCTTTTGAGGTATGCATATAAAATATATGCTCATTAGTTGTCGTGTTCTTCCACTTCGTATGTTGAGATTTTTTTAATATTGTTATGTTTGTATGTCTATATCACGCTGTATTCATGTCTCATGTCCGTATCCGTGCTTCTCAATACATAGTGCATCAACTAACCAAATTCCCTCACTAGTCACAAACATATTATAGATAACCATAAATATTGTAGCCGTTTTGAAAAAGAAGGTTGAATTGAATGAGAAAATTATTAACCTCTGTGGCTTCTAGCAATAGAATTGCAATGTTAAATAGAGCATGATTGTTGATTACTCTTTATTAAAATTGATGCTGGCAATCTCAGCTAGTAAGTAGAGATAGCATTCCACTTAAAGTCTCCAATTTATGATTTGAAATCCCAATACAGTGAATAAGGAATTTGGTGTATCACAAAATAATTTCAATCATGTATCCCATTTGACCAAAACCTCTATACTTTGAGGTCAATGATTCGAATTTTCTAACCTGCGTGAGGGTATTGTTCCCTGTATATTTGTTGGGGTTTCTCTCTCCCTCTTTGAGAGTTTCTTTGTGCTAATTGTGTGCTGTATTTAATTTTTATTATTATCATTGTATTTCATTAGGTTTCATTGTAATATCATATATGAATCGATCAAAATAATAATAATAATACATTATTACAATCATATAGCAATATTAGCAAGATGAGGTCTTATAATTTCTCCCCTTTTTTTTCATAGCAATTTCTCCCCTCCCCATACCTTGTTTTAGCAGGAGCCCGTGTATTAGGTTGCCCTTTTTTAATCTCTCCCCCCTCTCTCTATTCTGTTTCTTCAATATGGGAATGAAATAACCAAATGAAAATTATATATGTAAATGATAACTATAAACATAATGAATTATCGTAGTGGTTTATTAAATGTCATTCTCATAGCTCCAATGAAAGATTGATCAATTCAATGTTTCATTAACTTATAATATAATGAACATTATCAATTTCTTGGAAGTTACAAAAATATGAAGCAGAAGTTGTTAATTTTTAAAAAATTTACTGCAGGTTGTGAGAACTTATCGAGATTGGAAAATCTAGAGACGTTAAATCTTGGAGGAAACGGGTTCAACAAGAGCGTCATTCTATGTTTGAGTTCATTGATATCTCTCAAAAACCTTTCTCTTCAAGGCAACAACTTAGGAGATCCCTTTCCTGCCCGAGGCATGTCTATCTTTATGAGAACTCCCAAAGAGAATATATTATCCATCCTTATCTTATTCATATCTTAACAAGAACTGTTTCAATGCAGAATTAACGGTGTTGAAAAACTTGGAGACGTTGGATTTAAGCTCTAATAACCTTAGCTCCCTAACAATGCAAGGTATGACTTAAGAACTTCCTAGATTCAGTTGAATAGAACTATCAACAAATTTTCTTTTTATATGTATGAGTTCATGTTTAAACCACCTGCTATGGATACACAAGCACTAAATACCATGATTAATGGCAAAAGTATAGCTTACAGCAATGGGTTAAAAGTATATCTGTTTATTTGCAAGCAACTTCTTAAATATTGATCTACCCATCTAGAAATATTACAGCATGTTTACAGGCACCTCCATCTGGTTGTTTTTGTTAGCTCAGTAGCCCAACTAAAATAATGCTGAGCCATTGAGTTTTAGCCGTTGGTCTTGTTGAATTAGCAGGAAAAAATACCATAGGAATTATTAAGCATAAAAAATAAGCAGAAAACATAATTATGTGGTTTATACCTTCTTTACCCACCAAATTGACTGTACTACCAAAATACCCAAACAAAATAATACTACCTACAAACCACAACTTAATAGATATGATACCAAGGCATAACCCTTTAACTTGCTTTTTTAATAGAAAATTTCCATTTGGAGTCGGTTTGCAATTTTGGCCTAAATACTCTGCTCAAGCAGCACTACTCATTCTTCTTTAGAGAATCAACTCTATTACTGTCACAAGAAACGTGCTCTCCCATGAGAGGAAAGCCCCTCAACCCTCGGGCATGTTAATACCTTGGGCATGATCAAATTCTTAACTCTAAGCCTCTTTTAGACCAAATTATTACTGCAAAGATTGTGAAATTATTGCCGCAACAATACTACATAAAAGAAAAACCAACATCTAAAGATAGGAACTTGAGACAATTTCCAACAAGTTCACATAAAGAGAAAGGCCATGGTTCAATTAAAGCAAAGAGGATTTGACAAAGGCATTGGATGAAAGATTTATAGAGAGAAGAGAGATTGAACAACAGAGTGTATATTGATGTATATGCTGTGTTATATTACAAAGAGGAATGAACTCTCTTTATAGAGAGTAGAGAGGCTAATGGAGCACCGAAAGGCTCCCAACATAATGATACAAAGCAAACCAACATAATGATACAAAGCAAACTTTACATCTGGCCATTAACTTTACATTACAACCACTACTGAGATATAATATTAACATTACAACCACTACTGAGATATAATATTAACAGCCCCCCGCAAACTCAAGGAGGGTAAGCATCGACCAAGTTGAGTTTGGAAACAAGATCACGGAAGCGCCCTGGAGGATGAGCCTTGGTGAAAATATCCGCAGGTTGATCGGTAGAAGCAATAGGGAGAAGATGAACAGTACCACGTGTAACATGCTGGCGGATGAAATGACAATCAATCTCAATATGTTTGGTGCGATCATGAAAAACATCATTGTGAGCAATCTGAATGGCACTCTGATTGTCACAATAAAGAGAGGTAGCGCCAGAAGAGGAAACACCCATATCAGTGAGAAGCCAGCGAAGCCAGAGAAGTTCTTGAGTAGTATCAGCAAGAGCTCGGTATTCCGCTTCGGTGCTAGAACGAGCAGTGAGGGTTTGTTTCTTGCTACGCCAAGTAATAAGAGAATCCCCTAAGAAGAAACAAAATCCCGTGGTAGAACGTCGATCCGTAGGATCCCCAGCCCAATCAGCATCAGAAAAGGCACGCAGTTCAAGGGAGGAGGAAGCAGAGTAGTGAAGGCCATGGAACAGAGTGCCTTTGAGGTATCGAAGGATGTGGAGTAGAGCAGTATAGTGGGGAGTGCGAGGAGCCGACATGTATTGACTAACAATGTGAACAGCATATGCAATGTTAGGACGGGTTACTGTGAGATAGACAAGACTACCAACGAGCTGGCGATAAAGAGTAGCATCAGTGAGGAGATCCCCATCGAGAGGAGTGAGACGAATCTGAGGATCAACTGGAGTAGAGGCAGTCTTGCAATCGGTAAGACCAACTCGAGCCAGAAGATCGGATGCATATTTGGCCTGAGATAAATAAGAACCAGTAGAATCATGAGAGACCTCAAGGCCTAAAAAATAGTTAAGAGTACCAAGGTCCTTCATTTCAAACTGTTGGTGGAGAAAACGTTTCAGTTGGAGAATACCAGCTGCATCATTGCCAGTGATAATCATATCATCCACATACAGAAGGAGAAGAGTGGTACCATGAGGAGTAGTCCGTAGAAAAAGAGCAGAGTCATAGGAGCTAGAGGTGAACCCAAAATCATGAATGGTAGAACTGAATTTAGCAAACCAAGCGCGGGGTGCTTGCTTGAGGCCATAGAGGGCACGCTGTAGTTTGCAAACCTTATGAGGTGGAAAAGTGGACCCAGGTGGAGGTTGCATGTAGACTTCCTCAAGAAGATTACCATTGAGGAAAGCATTTTTGACATCCATTTGAAAGAGCTCCCAGTGACGAGCAGCAGCAACAGCAAGTAAACTGCGAACAGAGGTAAGTCGAGCAACAGGAGAGAAGGTTTCCTCATAATCAATCCCATATTCCTGGTTGAAACCCTTGGCAACAAGGCGAGCTTTGTAGCGTTCAATAGAGCCATCAGAATGAGTCTTGATTTTGTAAACCCATTTGCAACCAATCGCAGATTTGCCAGAAGGAAGATCCACAAGATCCCAAGTATGAGTTTTATCCAAAGCTTGGAGTTCATCAGTCATAGTTTGCTGCCAAAGAGGATTAGTACAAGCCTCGCGATAGGAGGTAGGTTCATAAGTAGAAAAGGCAGCAGATCCAACAATATAGTCACGAAGATGGATAGGAGGTTGAGTTACCCGGTGTGGTCGACCCGTAGGTGGATCGGTGGGAGGAAGAACCGGTGGAGAAGGAGGTGGTGTAAGGAGAGGTGGACCTTCAGGGAGAGCAGTCTGGTCGGGAGCAGGAGTGAGCACGGGCGTCTCAATGAAGGAGCAACCTGTATCAAAATCATTAGAAAAGAGATCTATGGAAGGATTAGTAAAGAGTGCATTAGTGGAAAGTGCGGGTAAGTGAAAAGAGGAGAGGGATGAAAACATTTTGTGTTCCCAGAAAACGACATGGCGGGAGATACGAAGACGTTGAGAGAGAGGGTCCCAACAGCGAAAGCCTTTATGTTCAATTCCATACCCAAGAAAGCAACAAAGACGAGAACGAGGTTCAAGTTTGGTGTGTTCGTGAGATTGAAGGAGAACAAAGCAGGCAGAGCCAAAAACCCGAAGATTACTATATGGAGGGGGAGAGCCATGCAGACGTTCAAAGGGAGTTTGATTATGAATGACAGGGGTAGGAGCACAATTGATGGTGTAGACAGCAGTGAGGGTAGCTTCCCCCCAAAAGTTTTCAGGGCAGGAAGAAGAGAGAAGGAGAGCACGAGTAGTGTCAAGAATATGCCTATGTTTCCGTTCAGCACGGCCATTTTGCTGGGATGCCAGCACAGGAACGATGAGGCAGTGTACCATGACTCTGAAGAAAAGAAAGGAAATCTGAATCCCGATACTCCATAGCATTGTCAGAGCGAAAAATTTTGATGGTTTTGGAAAATTGGGTATGGATCATTTGGGCAAATTTGTAATAAAGGGTTTTTAGTTCAGACCGAGTTTTCATGAGAAAAATCCAAGTAAACCGTGAAAAATCATCAATAAAAACAACAAAATAACGAGATCCCCCCATAGTGGTAGTAGGAGAAGGTCCCCAAATATCCGAATGTATAAGATCAAAAGGTGCACAGGAAACAGAAGTACTTTTATTGAATGATAAAGCAGGTTGCTTGGCAAGTTGACAGGGTATACAATCAAAAGTGTCTGGAAGTACATGACCCAATTGTCCACTAGAAACCAAAGATTTTAAGCGATTAACAGAAATATGCCCTAGGCGACAATGCCAAAGATGAAAAGGAGAGAATGAGGAAGCAGATGTAGGAGCAGCGATCTGAGGAGAGTCAGGAACATGAAGGTGGATGAGCTCATAGAGACGTCCGTGCTTACGGCCGATCCCAATAGTCTGCCCCGTCTGAGGGTCCTGCACCAAACAATGAGTAGAATAAAATGTGAAAGTTAGACCAAGTTCACATAATTGACCAATAGAAATAAGGTTTAAAGTGAGAGCAGGGATATGATAAACTTGGGGTAAAGATAAAGAAGACGTGGAGACAGTACCGATGTGACGAACAGGCATGAGAGAACCATCAGCAGTTTGAATGGAGGGAATATGAGAAGATGAAGAGATAGAAGAAAATATAGTAGAACTGGAGGTCATATGATTACAACAGGCAGAGTCAAAATACCAAGAAGAGTTACCTGGAGTCACAGACAAGGCAGTAGGAGGAGGTGTACCGGAGTCACAGAGAAGGCGTTTGAACATGGCCTCGACATCCGTGGGAGAAAAGAGAGGGGTAGACGGAGCAGGAGACTCAGAAAAGCCCTCAGAGGAGCCCTCAGAGGCAGCAGCAGCAGTGTGATGAGACTGATTCCCGGAATGAGATCGATTCCCGGACCGATGAAAGTTCCCCCGGGAAGAACCACCGCGAGAAGAGTGGCTGTTGGAGGATGAGCGAGATGGTTTGCGAAAACAATCCTGCGGTAGATGACCAGGGCTGAGTTTGTTGCAGTGGGGGCAGGTTCGGACAGGGCAATGGATCAGAAGATGTGTGGAAGGGAGGCCCCGATTGTGACAATAGAGGCAGTCAGTGGTCCGCTGGGGTGGCCGGTACGGAGGAGTGGCAAGAACAGAGTCCACATGATAAGTTTGGCGAGGACCAAGACGAGTCTCCTCCGATAGTAGCTCAGAAATAGCTTGTTCCAAAGTGGGCAAGGGATGGCGATGAAGCAGAGAGGCACGGACGGGCTCAAAAGAGGAAGTGAGAGCCATGAGAAAGTGCACCAATCGTTGCTGATTACGATAGGCAGTGAATAAAAGAGCATCTTCTTGGTGAGGCCAAGGCGGTTCGGAAAGAGCAAGCTGATCCCAAACAGAGTACATTTGAGACAGAAAGTCATTAATGGACTGATTGGATTCTTGGCGCATGCGGTGAAGTTGGCTCTGAAGTTGATATTGATGAGCTAAACCCGTAGTCTGGTATCTTTCTTTCAAAAAATCCCAGATGTCTTTGGCAGGGGCAGTGACAGAGTCAAGCTGAAAGCGTCCAAACTGGAGGCTGATAGAGGTAACAGAAGTATTGCGAAACCAGGTAATGATTTGGTAATTCTTGCTGTCCCAATCTTCCAAGCGGTCGACAAATTTGTCAGCGGATTCAGTTGGCTCTTGGACGGGTTTGCGCACATCTCCAGTAATAATACGCCAAAGTTTCTTGCCTTTGAGGAAGCCAGACATGGCTTGTGCCCATAAGACATAGTTGGTCCCGTCAAGAACAACGGAAATAGGATGATGAGAAGAGTCTGGGCGATCCATGAAGGAAATCAACACAATAGAGGCAGAATCTGAAAAAACTGAGGGTACCAGTGAATTCAGAAGGTCGAAATTAGTGGGAATAGGATCAAACGGACCAAAAATTCGACCAAACAAGGCTTTAGATCGGTTTGGTCAAAGGGGTTGACCAGAAATGGGGCGCGGCGCACGTTAGCAGGAAGGAACGCGGCGCACGGTAGCAGGCAGGAAGGAGGAGCGCACGGAAGAACCAGGGCTGACGTCAGCTGACGTCAGAAACACGCGGCTTACGTTAGCAGAGGAAGCCGCGGCGCACAATAGCGCGGGACAAGTGCAGGAGGCGCGTAGGGCGCGTTGAAAAAACGAGACAGCGCGTGGCCAATGTTCTGGCGGCGCGTGGAGGCGCGTGAAGGGTCGGTTGAGGATGATTTTGGTGGCTCTGGCTTCGCCAGGAAAAGACGAATAATCTGATGTATTCCAAACTGTGAAACAGAAAAGAACTAGATGCGCAGAGATTAAAGAATCGATCTGCTAGACAGACAGAAAAAAAAGGAGGAGGCTAGAATAAAAATCTAGGCTCTGATACCATGAAAGATTTATAGAGAGAAGAGAGATTGAACAACAGAGTGTATATTGATGTATATGCTGTGTTATATTACAAAGAGGAATGAACTCTCTTTATAGAGAGTAGAGAGGCTAATGGAGCACCGAAAGGCTCCCAACATAATGATACAAAGCAAACCAACATAATGATACAAAGCAAACTTTACATCTGGCCATTAACTTTACATTACAACCACTACTGAGATATAATATTAACATTACAACCACTACTGAGATATAATATTAACAGGACAATGCATGGATTTTAGAGTGTTATGTCATTCATTGAGCTTCAGAAGAGCATTTTAATGTCTACTTGAAATGAACCACAAAAAAAATAAAAAATCTGATGTTATAACTTTGTTTTTAGATAGCTGACACTTAAAGTAACATTCAAGATCATAGATTTCTACTGCTCAATTATGTGTAAAATAATGATGGTGCCATTCAATGGTTGTGCTCTTGATTTTCAAATATTTAAATAAATAATAGAAAAGCCCAAAAAGAGAAAGCAAGATAAAAGAAAAAGAAATAGAAGGCTGGGAAATAGTTGTTAGTACTTCTAGCTTTACAACTTCTTTTTTTTTTTGTTTATTTTATTTATTATTTTTTTAACTGGTTCAACTTACCTATTGATTTGAAATTGAAAATATGATTAAATACGTTAGATGTTACTTATGAAAGAAATGGTCTACATTGTCTGGTTTTATACATAGCAAGTAATTCCCCATGAGCAGAAACAGATGGAAGTGTATTGATTCTTTAATTAGAATGACATAGCTAGCGGTTTGTGGTTTACCTAATTACTGTTTTTGGTGAAATAAAAGAGGGAGGGGGGGGGGGGGGTGTTGTGCGCTCTCATTCCATACCACTACATATATATTCTCTACAATTAAATTGAAAGTCTTTTTAAAAAGTACCTAATTATCTATAAAAGCAATAAGTTGGTCATTTTCACTTATGGTTCTTTGGGGTTGACTTTTAATGACATTTGATCATGGTCATATGCTCAGATTCTGAACTACTGTCTAATTTGAGCAAGATGAGACATTTGGATCTAAGTTATAATAATTTTGACAAGGATGCCTTCAGGATTTTGGGTGCTCTCCCATCCCTTAAGTTTCTATCCTTAGAGTCCAATAGCATGGAAGGACCACTTTCTAACCAAGGTATGTGTATTTTTTATTTCTCAAATTCATGCTGCATAAGTTAATTTTTTTAGCTCCATTTGAGTGTTGAGAAGACTTAAAATAGTTTGAAAAATGAAGTCTTACAGCTAGCAATTTGTGCAAAATTATAGTTCTTCTTTGTCAAATATATCTTTCTCGAATCTATTACTGCCATCAATGGCATCATTGTCCTTAAATTTTTTTAACATTACATTTTCATTTGAAATTGAGCTACCAACTGAGGTGCCCATAGAATATAGTTCACAACATCAAATTATATTTATCTCTATTTTCTCTATCTCAATCTAATTAACGAATCTCTTCACCTGGGTTACAGAATTGACTTATAATCTTAGCAATTTGGAGGTCCTCCTCCTCAGAAAAAATCTGCTCAATGGAACACTACCAATGGAAGGCAAGAATTTTGTTATTTAAATTGTCTTAGGATCACCCTGCAATCTTGATTGTATTTTGTTGAGTTCTCTTGGCTTTATTTTACCTTTATCATATGTTTTGGTAGGTTTGACATCCTTCCGCCATCTTCAGATCTTAGATTTGAGTGAGAATAAATTCTTTGCAAGTATTCCTCCATCCATAGGAGCATTATCTTCTTTGAAAGCTCTATCTCTGGCTCAAAATAACCTTAGTGGTTCTTTACCAATTCAAGGTAAAAATTCTATTCGTTAAGGTTATCTATTATAAACTAAAAGGCCAACAAAATAGAAATTAAGGCCCCGTTTGTTTTAGGCTATAGGGAGGGTATTGGGACTAGTAATACCAAGGTATTACTAATGCTCTTGTTTGTTTGGAGAGATAACCTTGGGACTATTAGTCCCTTGGTATTACTAATATCCTTGGAAGGGGGATTGGTAAGGAGGAGGTAGAAATGGTATTAGAAAATAGTGAGGGGATTAGAAATTTTTTTATTTTTTATATATTGAGAATTTTTTTTTTTAAGTATAATGTTTAATTTTTTATATTTTTTTATTTGTTTTATTATTTTATATAAAAATAATTTAACAATTCCTCATTATCAATCCCCTCACTATCAATCCCTTCCATTCTATCTCCCAAAACAAACGGGGCCTAAAAGGCCAACAAAATAGAAATTTAAAGGCCAACAAAAATTCTATTGCTTCCCTTTTGTTTTATTTATTTATTTGCTTCTTGCAAATAAATAAACTAGTATTGAAGAAAACTATGAACTGGCATCATCTTTATGTTTTCAAGAGTTAGCTAGTGTTTGATAAAATTGGAAGTTGAAAACTAAAAGTTGAGGAAAATTCTAATATACACTAATTTAAAAGATGTGTATCATATGAACCCCTAATTATGTTATTTTATTCTTTAGTTATGTCATTTTCTTCTTTAGTTATGAACAATTTTCTTCTTTAGTTGTGACATTATTTTAGTTATGACATATGAGTTCTTTAGTTATGCCACATGTTGTGTTTAATTATGATATTTTTTTTTTCTTTTTTTTCAGTTATGACTCAAAAAATTGAAATTGTGATATTTTTCTTTTAAGTTATAAGGTGCATATCGTGCACACTTTTGAAGGGTGTGCACCATAGTGTTTCCCAAAAGTTGAAAATTAAGTAATCCCTCTGTCTCAAAATATTAGTCCCTTATTCCATTTTTTATTATTCCAAAATATTAGTCCATCTTCAAAAATTAAGGACTAAAATAATATGAATTTTTTATTTTGCCCTCCTTTTAAATTCATTAACAACACAAAAGGTACAATTATAACAATTGACATTCCCCAAAAAAATATATTACCAAAGGGTAATTTTAAAAAATTAATGTTTTTAAAGTGCAATAATTGTACTATCAAAAAAGTTGGATTCCCCAAAAGGGATTATTATTTTGGGACAGAGGGAGTACTGAAAATTGAAAGCTAATTTTTTTAAAATTAAAAAGCTGTTTGATAAAAATTTAAATGCTAAAATTGTTTGATATGTAAGAGATTAAATTTGAAAATTATTATTTTAAAATTGTGTCTTTCAAATTTTATATTGTGATGGTGGTGACAGTAATGGTGGTGAGGTTATAATTGTATATGTTGATGCTTGTGCATATGTATTTATAAATTCAGTAAATATTAAATAAGTTTCATATCACTTTGAAAATTTTTAACTTTTAGCATAAATTTTTTAGACCCATTTGAATTTCTAAGTGATATTAATTGTAGCTATTAAATGAACGTAATTGATTATCATTTAATACATTCAATTTTAAATATTGAATCGTGTTATCAAGCAACACATTGTATACATATTATAATAAGAATTTTTTACAGAGTATTATATAAATACATGGCATTACAAACTATACGTGTTTCATAAGCTTCTTTTTGTAGGTTTGTGCAAACTGAAGAAACTTGAGGAGTTAGATCTCAGCCATAACCACTTTGAAGGGATCCTTCCTTCATGCCTAAGCAATTTGAGATCTCTCAAGTTTTTTGATATTTCTCTAAACCAATTCACAGGAAACATTTCTCCATCTCTGTTTGGAAGCCTCAACTCCCTAGAGTACATTGATCTTAGTCATAATTGTTTCGAGGGTTTATTCTCATTTGGGTCATTTGCAAACCATTCAAACCTTGAGGTGTTTGAATTGATAAGTGACAATGACAAATTTGAGGTAGAGACTGAATCTACAGATTGGATTCCCATGTTTCAGTTGAAGGTCCTTGTTCTATCAAACTGTAAGCTCTCTGGCGAAGTTCCAAAATTTCTACTTTACGAAAACAAATTAAAGGTCATCGATCTCTCCCACAATAACTTGACAGGTTCTTTCACAAACTGGCTATGGGTGAATAATACGGGACTAGAAGTTTTAAACCTGCGGAATAACTCTTTTGTCGGTCAATTTTGTTTGCCATCATACCGCTATATAAATACTTATTGGATGGATATCTCGAACAATCACTTAAGTGGGCAAATTCAAGCCAATATGGGGCACATATTTCCATATATTTCATACATCAACTTATCTAGTAATGCTTTTGAAGGTGGTATCCCGTCCTCATTTGGTAAGATTAGTTGGTTGGAATATCTGGATTTGTCCACTAATAATCTTTCAGGGGAGGTACCAAACCAGTTAGTCAGAAATTGCAGAGCATTAAAGATTTTAATATTATCAAATAACAATTTTCATGGTCAAATCTTTTCAGCTGCCTTCAACTTGACTTCGATATGGAGGTTGCAATTGAATGATAATCAGTTTGCGGGGCCTCTAACAAATGTGCTCTGCAAATTGTCTAAATTGGACTTTCTTGATATTAGCAACAACTACATGTTTGGCAAGATTCCAAGTTCAATGGATAACATGACATCGTTGCGTACACTAATCATCCGAAATAATTCTTTCAATGGTGAGTTCCCATGTGCACTGGTTCCAAATGTGTTTATGGACGCCTCTTATAATTCGTTTTCGGGATCAATACATCCTTCTTGCCCAAACCTGGGATATGTGGAGCATATGCATTTGCAAGGGAACAAGTTCACAGGATTAATTCCAAGAGCTCTCCTTAATTCGTCAAATCTTTTGACCTTTGATATAAGAGAAAATAGCTTTAGTGGCAGCATTCCTGATTCTATTGGAGTGGCTTCTAACCTCAGAATTCTTTTGTTCAGAGGGAACCAATTGAGTGGTTCAATTCCAACTCAATTGTGTCAATTAAATAAGATAAGTTTGATGGACCTTTCCAATAACTATTTAAATGGGTCTATTCCCCATTGTTTCGATAATTTCACCTTTGGCATGATAGGGGCTAGTGACCAGGCCTTCATGCAGACAATTGAATCTCAGTCCAGTAGGCCTACGTTTTACCAATATAATGGTGTCTTAGAAAGGAATTTTGAGATCCATGACATGGATACCATGTATGCCAAAGCAGATGAAGTTGAGTTTGTTACTAAAAGTAGGACTAACTTCTATAGGGCTGGTAGCATCCTTAATTTCATGTCTGGATTGGATTTGTCATGTAACAAACTAACAGGTGAAATACCTTTTGAACTAGGGAAGCTAAGTAGTGTTCATGCACTGAACTTGTCTCACAATCTCTTGACTGGACCCATCCCGAAGGCCTTCTCAAACCTTATCCAGATGGAGAGTTTGGACCTTTCTTACAACAGTTTGAGCGGAAACATCCCAACAGAACTAATCAATCTAAATTTTTTGGAAGTGTTTATTGTGGCTCACAACAATTTATCAGGTAAACTATTAGACAGGAAAGCACAATTTGGGACCTTTGAAGCAAGTAGTTATGAGGGAAATCCATTTCTTTGTGGACCACCATTGGAGAAAAATTGCACACCCATCTTTAATTTGCCACACTCGCCAATAACTGTATCCTCAGGCAAAACTGAAGGGAAATGGTATGATATTGATCTAGTGGCTTTTTCTGCTAGTTTTGTCGGATCATACATCAGTTTCTTGTTTGGATTTGCTATTATTCTTTACATCAACCCATACTGGAGACAAAGGTGGTTCTATCTGATTGAGGAGGGTATGTATTCTAGTTATTATTTTATTTCTGATACTCTTTGTAAGATATTTTAGGCCTTCTCAATAATTAGCTATGGTTTGTTTTCATGGACAAGTATTGTTATGGCTTGTTTCTTTGGATAAGTATGGCTAGTGTTGTAAATGGTATTTGCTTTGTGTTGCTTATGAATGAAGACAGTGGATTTAGTATCATTATCGATAATTTAGTTTCATTTCCTTTCTTTGCTAATTGGATTTTGCTAGGAGCTTTTTATATTGTCCTATTTGTTGTTACTCATGGGCATGCTCTCTAGATGCATGCCATTATTATTCTGATTTACTTGTGGCGAAAGTAAAGGGTGGGACTAATGTTGCGTAAATCACATTTGTGTTGTGTCATTTATGATTCGTGTCAGAATTTTCTTAATAGTATCTTAACTGATTTGTTTTTCGTATTATTGTGTCATGTTTGTATCTAGCTCATGCCATGTTAATGTATTAAAACTCAATTTTGAAACTGAATTGAATTATAGTGCTTGAAGTTCCCATGCTGTCAATTTGAACCGAAGTATTAACATTTGCACTTTAGACACGGCTGTTGTGAGGCCTACATAAAGAGTATTCTACGATTAGTTATGTGATTTATTTTATATATGTAAAATCATTGATTTTCAAAAACCTCTTTGAATCTTGAGATTATAGTCAACCCATCCCAATTGCTTTGTTGTTTCCTTTACAACGTACCACTCACTCAACTCACTCTTTACCTGCTACTTCCCACATTCAAGACTTTTGTGGCTTCTTGTTGAATAAAATGATTAGAAAAAATTAAATTTCAAAGGTGTAGGGACATAAATTTTAAATGACAACACGTGGCCGAGGTGTCACCGAAGTGTCAACCGGGGTGCCACGTGTCGTGGGCATGATGCCGAGATGATCTCGGTCAGGCCGAGGTTATCTGCAAAGAAACCGGAGTCCGAGATAAGCGAATAAGGGACAAGAGTCCTAGAATGGGAGAGGACTTCAGTTTGGGTAAAGATAAGACTCTTAGAGAGTTTATTCTAATCCTACTGGGAGTCCAAGATTTGTAGTAATCCTAAGTCCATTAGAGTTACGCTTCTATTGGGACTAGGACAGTGTTGGCTATAAAAGAAAAGCACCCTCATGGGTCTAAGGTACGCTTTTTATATTCTGAATAGTGAGTTAAGTACTTTGGCTATCTTTGAGAGATAACTGACTTGATCGTCGGAGTACCCCCGAGTGGACGAACCACCGCCAGAATGTCATCTTTCTATTATAGGTCATTCAGGCGCCATCTATTCCGCCAGTACTCTCCAGTTGAATACTAGTTTAGCAGTGTGGTCAGAAATCGACTCACACAATTTGGCGTCGTCTGTGGGAAAGAAAGGAGAATAGATGGCCAATAACGAACAAAAAGAGAAGGTTGGGGACGACACCCCTACTGGGAGTGGGAAACCCATTGACCTTGACGTCGAATAAGACAACTACAACAAAGAGACTCGTGATCAGAATCACGAAGAGAAAGACGTCGGCCAAGAGGGCGACACGTCAAAGAAATCAGACCGAAGCGGGTATTATAACGAGGACGACCTCTAGGTATGGAAGGATAAATGCCTACGAAGGGCTGAAGAGATGAAGAGAATGGTGAACAAATTGGCAGACCTGCAAACGGTCGTCAACTTCATGATACAGAACAATGTCATGCAGCCACCATTCCCGTTATAAGATACGCCGATTCCAGTGGCCAAGAAAGATGCCCGAAAAGATGGGCAGAAAACAGTTCCTGCAGTCTCTCAGCACGTTGAGACCAAGGAACGTTCTCACTGGCCTTCCAGGGAGGTCAGACATGGAGAATCAAGAAAAGGGGAGTCCCAGAGAACACATCGGACCAAAGAGGCTGATCCCAAAGAACATCGGCATGTTCAGGGGAAGGAGCTTTGCTTTGACACAACAAAAAAGGGAGGTCCAAGAGGACTCACAATGACACTGGAAGCAGCACACCGAAGAGGCTGAAATCTAGTGATAGCTGAGCTCCTGGACGGACCAAGGAGAATCTAAGGGATTACCTCCAGAGAAAGTAACACGATGTCGAGGTAACTTCCCCGGTCAAGCCGAGAACGCCGTTCTCGGTAGAATTGGACAAATTTGAGGCCCCGAAAAGGTTCAGTATGCTGAGGTTCCAAATATATGACGGTAAGTCGGACCCCAAATTTCACGTCGGCTTGTACCTGAACTCGATGGCATTGTACACTGGGAACGAGCCGTTGCTTTACAAAGTGTTCCCCTCATCCTTCGTAGAAATTGCATCGGACTGGTTTCACAAGTTGCCGAAAGGAACTGTGAAAACCTGGGAAGGCTTGGTTGAAATGTTTGTGGCTAGGTTCGTAACAAACAAGCTACATCCATTAAGGGTGGACGCCCTGATGGCTCTGAGAATTAGCGAGGACGAGAGCCTGAGGGCCTATGCCAAAAGGTACTATGAGGTATTTAACCGAATACCAGGATGCAACCAAGAGGTGGCGGTTGTATCGTTTAAGAAAGGCCTGAAAGATAACTACCTACTTCGAAAGTCATTGGCAAAGACAGTGTCAAAAAGCATGGATGAGCTTATAGCCAGGATAGAAAAGTATGCCAGGGCCGAGGAGGACACGCTGGGGACGAAGGCGTCGAAACCAGAGAAGAAAAAAGGCTCGCTGAAGCGAGGCCAAGGTGATAATGGGTATAGCAAGCAAGAGACAGGATTAAGGGCTGCACAGGCAGTCATAACCATATTCCGAACCCCAATTTACAAAGTCTTGGAGAAAATTCGAAATCAGACCTATTACAGAGCACCAGCAAGGGTACCAAGCGAATTTATGGGAAGAAGCCTTGGCAAGTACTGTGCTTACCACAATGAGGCGGGACATCTGACTCAGGGGTGCAGAGCCCTAAAGACACATCTGAAAGACTTGGTAAGACAGGGCCATTTAAGGGACCTAGTAGACGAAGCCAGGACAAGAGAAGAGTAAGTAAGACTGCCTCAAGCACCAGCAGCGCCTCCTCCTCCAGCACCACAACCGCAGGCAGGCGGACCTCGGGTGATCAATGTAATCCACTTGAAGGTCAATGAGAATGAAATACGTAGGGAGACTCAGAAGGTAAAACATTTGCAGCATGTGTATCAGGTCGGGAACAAGAGACCTAGGGCAGACAAGAGCCAGGGACCAATGGTGTCCTTTACTGAAGAAGACCTGGAGATGGTGCAGCATCCACACAACGACGCCTTAGTAATATCCCTCCAGATTGGAGAGTGCCAAGTGAAGCGCATCCTAGTTTACCAAGACAGCTCTTGTGACATCATATATGCCAGATGTTACAAGGAGCTTGGCCTTCACCAAGATGATTTGGAGCAGTCCAATGGCCCAATGGTCGGGTTCAATGGAACGCCGACGTGGCCCTTAGAAGCAGCAAGTTTGGAGGTGTAGGCTGGCACCAAGAGGATAAAGACAGAGTTCACCATAATCGATACGCCCTCCCTTTATAATGCTATCCTGGGAAGGCCATGGCTACACGCAATGGGGGCTGTTCCTCAACATTGCATCAACTAGTGCAGTTCCCAACAGAGCATGGAATAGAGGATGTCAGAGGGGATCAATTGTAGGCAAAGAATTGCTCCATGGCAGCAATGAAATCAACCTGCAACATACGAGAAACAGAAATCGCAGAGATCGAGGACGAGAATGTGGAAGTCCTGGAAGACGTTGGCAAAGAGCCAGCCGAGAAGAGTGAAGAAGCCTTGAAGAAAATCCTTGTCCAACAAAGGGATGAAGAACGTTTCTTCCTTCTCGGCTCGGGCTTAGCCGAGGAAGAAGAAAAAGAGCTAGAGGCGTTCTTGAGAGCAAACATTGAGGTGTTTGTCTGGACGCCGTACGAGATGCCTGGCATTGACCCTAATGTCACTTGCCATAGACTAAATGTGGACAAGTCGGCTAAACTTGTCATCCAGTGAGCAAGAAGGCTGACATTAATGCATGTTGAGGCAGTAGAAGAGGAAGTGGATAGACTTCTGGAGGCCAAAGCCATTCGAGAGGTAAATTACCTGACATGGCTATCAAACACAGTGGTTGTGAAGAAAAAGAATGGCAAATGGAGGGTCTGCGTGGACTTCACCAGCCTGAACAAGGCTTGTCCCAAAGACAGCTTCCCATTACCCAAGATTGACCAATTAGTGGACGCCACTTCAAGGTATGGAAGGATGAGCTTCCTGGATGCCTATAGGGGGTACCATTAGATAACTATGTACCCTCCAGCTGAGGAAAAGACTGCATTCATCACCCCAAAAGGACTATATTGCTACAGAGTAATGCCTTTATGGTTGAAGAATGCAAGAGCAATGTACTAGAGATTGGTAACCAAGATGTTCAGACATCTGATTGGTAGAACAATAGAGGTATACATAGATGACATGGTCGTGAAGACCAAGGAACCTAAGGATCATCTGGAAGACTTAAAAGTAGTCTTCGACATCCTTAAAACATATCGGCTCTGACTCAATGCATCGAAATGTGCATTTGGAGTTGGGTCTGGTAAGTTCTTGGGATACTTGGTGACCAAAAGGGGCATTGAGGCAAGCCCATATCAGATCAAAGCTATCTTAAAATTGAAGAGCCCAACATCGACAAAACAAGTGCAGATGTTGACTGGAAGGGCTGCAGCCCTGAACAGATTCATAAGCAGAAGTTCCGATAAGTGTAAACCTTTATTCAGCTTAGTGAAAAAAGCCACAGACTTCTTATGGACTGACGAGTGCGAAGCCGCCTTGGCCGACTTAAATAAATATTTGGCCACAACTCCAGTTCTCTCAAATCCAGTACCTAGAGAAGAGCTGTTCTTATACTTGGCAGTTTCAGAACATGCAGTAAGTACAGTTGTAGTTAGAGAAGAATAAGGAGAGCAAAGGGCAGTTTACTACATGAGTAAAACCCTGACAAACGCAGAGACCAAATACTTACCCTTGGAGAAGTTAACACTGGCTTTAGTAATGGCTTCCAAGAAGATGAATCATTACTTTCAAGTCCACAAAATTGTGGTGCTAGCTGAGCATCCTTTGAAGTCCCTATTGCAGCAGGGAGATCTAATAGGCAGAATAGCTAGATGGGTAGTAATTTTGGGCCAATATGACCTGGAATTCAGACCTAGGACTGCAATCAAAGGCCAAGTCTTAGCCGACTTTGTGGCCGAACTCACACCAGACGTCGACCTACACCAGGCTCCATTAAGCCGAGGTATACAATGTCCAAGTGAGCAAGGAAAAACCCAGCGGGGGACAGCAGAACAAAGGAAGGAAAAGAAACTCAGGCCCTGCAGTATTTACATCGGTGACTCCTTCCGATTGTTTGTTGATGGGAGTTCAAACCGACAAGGAGCGCGGACAGGAGTAGTATTAGTTTCGCCAGATGGGCAGATACTGGAACAATCCATTCGTTTGGGGTTTAAGGCCTCAAATAATGAAGTAGAATATGAAGCACTAATCGCAGGATTAAAACTGGCAGCAGCCATGGAAGTTGACGAGGTAATAGTCTTCTGTGACTCTCAGCTTATAGTCAACCAGGCAACAGGTGAATATGCAGCCCGAGATGAAAGGATGTCGGCCTATGTAAAGGAAGTGGGCAGACTGGTAGCCTTGTTCTAGAATTACCGACTACAGCAAGTTAGCCGAGATAACAATAGCCATGCTGATGCTTTGGCCAACATGGCTAGTGCAATGAAGCCTAGAGAGGCAAGAACGATAATGGTTGACTACTTGTCAGGTCCAAGCATAGAACCACTGATCACAAAGCGTGAAGCAATGTGTGTGGAGATGGGACCAAGTTAGATGGATGCAATAATAGTATTCCTTAGAGATGGGAAGCTGCTAGATGACCGAAAAGAAGCGCACAAGATCGGACTGAAGTCGACAAGATTCAGTTTGACAGTAGAAGGACATCTCTATAGAAGATCTTTTACTGGACCCCTTCTAAGGTGCGTGCATCCTGCACAGGTTGAAGACTTTTTGTATGAGATACATGAAGGAGTATGTGGAAGCCACGCTGGGAGTAGGTCACTTGCCCATAGGGCCATTACTCAGGGGTACTGGTGGCCCTATATGCAGAAAGATGCCAAAGCCTATGTCAAGAAGTGTCAGAAGTGCCAGAGGTTTGCACCTTTAATACATCAACCAGCAGCAGACTTGAACCCGGTGTCCAGCCCTTGGCCATTTTCCCAATAGGGCATGGATCTTATTGGAAAACTGCCTCAAGCAACTGGACAAAGGAAGTACCTGCTGGTAGTAACAGATTACTTCACCAAGTGGATTGAAGCTGAACCCCTTGCCAAGATTCGGGACGTTGATGTGAAGAACTTCATATAGAAGAACATCATCACCAGGTTTGAGATCCCAAGAGCAATAATAGCTGACAATGGAACGCAATTTGACAGTAAGCTAATCAAGAGTTTCTGTGTAAAGTTCAAAATCAAGAATTATTTTTCCACCCCAAGTTTTTCTCAAAGCAATGGACAAGCGGAAGCGTCCAACAAAGTTATTTTGGATGGGATTAAGAAGAGGCTACAAGCAGTAAAGGGAAAGTGGGTAGATGAGTTTCCCAGTGTACTCTGGGCATATCGAACTACGCCAAGAAGATCAACTGGGAAATCCCCATTTGCCATGGCTTATGGCACAGAAGCAGTCATTCCTCTGGAGGTTGGCATCCTAGGGATCAGAACCCAGGGAGTGGAGAATGGAACTAATGATGTATTTTTAGCCCGAGATATGGATCTGCTAGAAGAAAGAAGGGAGAAAGCAGCAATTCAACTGGGGGCATACCAGCAGCAGCTTGCCATGGCTTATAATAAGAAGGTGAACCCGCTAGAGTTCCAAGTTGAGAACCTCGTCCGAAGAAAGGTCGTCGGCAATAAGAAGGATCCCAGAGAGGGCAAGCTTGTCCCAAATTGAGAGAGACCCTATAGAATCACCTCGATCTTGGGCAATGGGGCACATCGGCTTGAAGACAGCGAAGGCAAAGAGTTGCTAAGACCCTGGAATACTTGCAATTTGAAGTTTTTTTTTATCATTAAGAGTTTATTGTTTTTAAAGATTCTTTGTTATTAGCCGAAGTAATAATTAAGTTTTAGTTTGATTTTCAAACTTGTGTAAAGTGATTGATCAGATACTTGACGATGTTTCTAAGCGAAACATGATGAATAACTTAAACTTATTATATGGCAGAGTAGAACTTTTACTTGCATATAATAGAGTTGAACTAAGTTGGCGATGTTTCTAAGCGAAACATGACGAATAACTTAGACTTATTATATGGCAGAGTAGAACTTTTACTTGCATATAATAGAGTTGAACTAAGTTGACGATATTTCTAAGCGAAACATGACGAATAACTTAGACTTATTATATGGCAGAGTAAAACTTTTACTTGCATACAATAGAGTTGAACTAAGTTGGCGATGTTTCTAAGCGAAACATGATGAATAACTTAGACCTATTATATGGCAGAGTAGAACTTTTACTTGTATATAATAGAGTTGAACTAAGTTGGGTTAACCTGGACTTGTTATATCGGTAGAGTCAGACTCAGAGTGGAACTAAGTACATGTCAGTCAGATTAACAAAGAGACCGAGGTTGGTAACCTAGGCCAGACTTTGTTTGAATCTGACCTCAAGCGACAAGGTCAAAGCCCCATGCTTAATGAGAACCCAAGTGGAACTTAGGTTCACATTAAGGGGCAGAGTGCTGGAGAGTGATGCTTGGAAGATTGGTTTAACACTTGTTGAAATTTTTAAGAAAAATTTACAAGTTGAAGTTAAGCCGAGGTCACGTTAAAGGAAGATTGGTTTAACACTCGTTGAAATTTTAAGAAAAATTTACAAGTGGCAGTTAAGCCAAAGTTATGTTAGAAAGAGTTGGTTTAACACTTGTTGAAATTTTTAAGAAAATTTACAAGTTGAAGTTAACCTAAGGATATATTGCAATAACAGAAGACAGAGGTCTTGAGTAAAGTGGCAAGTTGCAAGTAACACTTGTGAAAATATTATAAATATTTTCAAGTGTTAAGACAAAGCCGAGATAAACTGTTAGTGGGAATAGCCGAAGTATTCCACACCGAGAAGTTTACATAGTCAAGGTGTATGTTGAAGACATGAAAATTATTCTAAGTATAAACAGTCATACAAGAGTAAAGGAAGACAAACATACAATCACACTGAAAGAAGAAATTAGAGAGTGCATTCAGATAAGGAAAGAAGGCACTTCGGCCTGACATTGAAAAGTAATTGTTTAGATTACAAAAGTGGCACATCGGCCAAATTAAAGTTTACATTGTCTCAAAAAGAAAGAAAAAGTACAGAGTACAAGAAATAAATAAGGAAATATCAAAATAAACTACTCGGCATCGGCGGTGGGTTGTTGTAACAAGCCCGCGGGGGACCTTGCTACAGCTCGGACTCGATTTGTGTCACGGTTCTTAATCTTGAACCAAAGAGTCCAAATCCGGCAAATCGTTTTGGAAAACAGATTTTTTTTGAAAGAAATGCCAAACATGGACTGCTTTGCCAGATACAGAGTCGCCACCTAAATATTTTATTTTTGGGAAATTTAGGAAACCCTGACTCGGTGCCAAAGGCCACGTGTCCGTCATCACCAAAGTTGCCTCGGCTCGGGAACTTGGGTACGATTGGGGAAGGTCACTTCGTGAGCACCCCCGCTCGCCCGGTCAAAGACCGGCCTCTACTAACCATGATATCTTATTTTGAAAACATTGTGAGTTCTTATTCCGGTTATTAGCCTAGGTTACTATGTGATGCTCGCAGCAAACAAGTATAGACCGGGTCGCCTGAATTGGAACAAAACATTTCATGTTTGTTTGTTTGAAAATGGTTTGATGGTGCTACCCGCAGGTAGGCTAAGACGTAGATTTGCCACCCTCAGGTGGGCTTAGAAAAATATGATTTTGCCACTATCTAGTGGGCTTAAAACAAACAGTCAACGCATTGTCCCAATTCAAGTAACTCAACCTCCACCCACAGGCATTCAAGGCAGTTATATCACATAAGCATATTGCCTCATGGCAAGCATGCTATTCATGGCAATCACTCACACGCATGCAAGGATGCTAAAGCATAAAACTCACCGAGTACTCCAAGCCGAAAATAGAAACTTATTAGAAATCATGCATGATCCTAAATATACAGGAATGCCTAATGCAACACATGCAATAATGCAACTATAGCAGGCTCGGCTATTCTAAACATGGCATGTGAAATGCTACAGCTAACACGTATTCAATTTGGAATTGAAATACAAATGCAGTTTGTATGATGCGCCGAGCCCGATGCGTGCAAAACAGATGAGTGATGCAAACATGCTGTCATACTGTATGCCAATTGAAATATGCCCTAATCTAACCATCATAAGCGGGTAAATAAAAGGGAAGAAAGACGTGGGGTTGGAAGACATACATCACACTCACCCACACTTATTACAATTATGCCCTCGCGCAGAGAGTCCAAATAAATAATACAGTCCGAAATGAAAGAATAATACAGATTCCTAATTAATTAACAAATTAAACTAAGAAAGCTGTAGACTGGCATGCAAGCCAGGGACTGCCTCGACTCTGATGAATGATGTATGCTGGGCTGCCTTGCGCGGAAATCCACTGGGATGCCCCAATTAGCCTCCGTTTGCAATGTTTCTCGAAGTGCGTGCCAGACTCCGAAAAGTTGCTGATTCTCTATTTTGCTGCAACAGAGAGCAGGAAAGGGGCATAGCAATGTATTTCACAAATGTATGCATGCCTCGATCCTCGTGCCACCAATCACGCATCTCGATGCATGATGGCCGAGGAGCCGAATTGCACAACTCAATATGGAATGAATGCATATGAACACACAACAAAACCTAACTCCATCATGGATGATCCGGAGTGTCGGTGACTTGGGAATTGAGACACGTTCCGTCACTCGGAGTACGAAACGTACCTCGTTTCCCGTGCCCGGGCTAACTCTTATCCCGAACACGATGCGATATGCATGACATGCATGAAATGTAGCTAAAATACAATCCTAGCATGCACAATGCCATAGAAATGAGATGCCTCGAAATGCGTGCACGTGGGCACGCAAACCGAGACGATGATCCTAAGGCATGAAATGGCATACGCAATGCAAATTGGACTTACACTATAACACGAGTGGATCTCAGCCACACTTACATAAGAGGCCGTCGGATAAAAGTGAAATGCCTCGAAATGCGTGCACACGGGCACGCAAACCGAGGCAATGGCATACGGAATGCAATGATGCTAAAATGGCATACAGAATGCAAAATGGACTTACACTAACATGAGTGAGCCTCAGCTACACTCACATAAGAGGCCGATAGATAAAAATGAAGTGCCTCGAAATGCGTGCACACGGGCGCGCAAACCGAGGCGATGGCCGTAAGGCATGAAATGACATGGAAATGATATGCAAACATGCAAATGAATTTTGGCACTGAAATGTGGGGGAAAACAGCCCCGAAATGAGGCGAAAGTACACCCGATGCATGGAATGATTCCGAAATGCAATATTAGGCGCCCGAAATGGCCTATAGCCATGCAATGCATGCACAATATGGACATGGAATGAAAATACAGTAGTAAGGCAGCCCTAAGACAAGCATTTTTCAGTCATAAAAAGGGCTAAACAGCAAGCATACATAGGATTAAGCAAGAATGCAAAAATGGTCCCGCAAGAGGGGTATTGAAGCAAGTGATACATGCGATGCCCAAATGGAAAAATACCCTTCTACAACACTGATGAAGGACTAAAAATATACACATTTACAGTAGATGACATCCCCCAAATCAGTATGAAAACATGCTAAAAATGTCATGGAAGAACTAGGATACATAAGGTTATAACATGAGGTACCCCAAACATTCATCAAACCAGAAAAGACTCTTAATGAAATATGTCAAGAAGACCAAAATATGACTCTTTCCAGTTCTGATGATGGCCGAAAACAGAAGCTAGATAAGCTTAAAAAAGCATGCAAAAATGGGGGCCAAAGAGGGATATAAAGACAAGCACAACATGGAGACCCCCAACAAGGTTGATCCCTTCTAAAATGTTGTAGAGGAACACAAAATAAGCTTACTCACAGTTAATGACATGCTCCAAAACAATTTACATATAGGCCAAACAAATCATGCAAATTTACGGTAAATTGGAGGAATTGTGAAGCAAGTGCAAGATAGGGGGCCCAAACAAGGTTGAGCCCTTCTTCAATGTTGAAGAGGGGCTCAAAATAGGCCCTCTTACAGTTTACATTATGCTCGAAAACAGATCACTCCTAGGCTAGAAAAAGCATGCAAAATATTGACATATAAGATGATATTGAAACAAGTGTGCCATAGAGGGATCAAACAGGGTTGAGCCCTTGAACAAACATCAAGAATGGCTCAAAATAGACCTAGTTTCAGTTAAGGTCGGAGCCCAAAACAGTGAGCAAATAGGCTTAAGAAATGAAGCAAGAAAATGCTACAAAAGAGGGAAATGGAGACTTACCCTTGAAGACCACACTTTTGCTACCTCTTGGCTTGAGGAATGTTGCTTCTAAGCCTCTGAGAACCTCTCCTTGCTGCTGGAAATGGAGTGGTGATGGTGGTGCTTGATGATGAAGAAGAAATGGCACCAAACTTGAGAGAAATGAGAGAGATGGAGATGGATATGTGTTTCTATGCTCAAAGCAAGTGTTCTAACTCTTGAGGGAAAGAGAGAGAGATGTATGCATGCAAGAATGGTTTTGCCAAAGTGTGTGAAAAAGTGTAGCTTTAAGGGATTAAGTTCCCTTGCATAAAAAATATCCCCCGAAATCAGATCTTTTGGGGGATACAGCTATACAGCTGTGAAACACACCTCCCAAGAAGCATGGCCGGCCTGCCACTTTTGTTGCAGGTGGCCGGCCGGCCACCCCCTATGGCCGGCCGGCCAAGGGTCAAAAATGAAACAATGAATTGCTGGCCGGCCACCACACATTGGTGGCCTCCCATATGTGCTGAACAAGACCCTGTGGTTCAAAACTGACAACTCTAAAACAAGAGAGAGAATAGGCCACTTTTAGAAGGGGTTCAAAATGGACCAAAGAATTACTGGCCGGCCATGTGTTTTTAGGATCCTCCCATGTGTGTACAACACAAATATGTGGTTTTGGCTCGAAGAAAATGGCCCTAGGGTGTTCAACATTAGCCCGGAAGTGAGAAAAACGGGCGTCGGGGGGCGCCGGAAGAGCATAACTGGTTGCTGAGACAATTGCTGGCCTCCCACCCTCCAGTGATCTTCCTGGTGATAAAACAGAGGTACCTGCCAAAAATGAACGAAAACCGATGCAAAACGAATGCTCGGGGACCAAAACACGCAGTTCGGGGTCCCGAAAATAGGCTGTTAAGCACCGAAAGTGGCATTCGGCCACGAAGTGGGTATCTAAGACCCCAGTGTCCCTCGAAAGGGAGTAAATGAGATGCATGCCAAAAACCGGAGGAATCGGAGATGGTTGGGTGGTCCCGAACCGAGGCACACGGCCTGACGGCTCTGAAAATCGGGAACCGGGCTCCGAAATGGGCAAAATGGCCTACGGCCACGAAATGTAGCCCACGGCCACTGAGAGATGGTCTACGGGACCTCTCCCTCCCCTCAGGAAAGAAAACAGAGAAAACCGAGTCCGGTTCGCAAACCGAGGCAAGGCACAGAAGAGAGTTCGGAAGTCCGGAGGCAGGGCACACGGCCGCGACTCTGAGACTTCTGAACGAGCACAATATGCAACATCACCGAGCGCTCAATCGGTGACGTTTGAGTCTTAAGGTCGGTCAAAAATGGGGTGTCTACAGTTATGTCTCACCCCTAGAAAATAGTTGGGAAGACTTCTCGGCAGCCTTTTCCTCTGCGAGCTTAGCGTCGATCTCTTAAAGAGTTTGATCAAGGCTCTTCTCGACCGGAGTTTGTCTTCCCAGGAGTGGTGTCTTTGGAGACTTCACCCTCCTCATCCTGAGACAAGTCCACGACTTGCTCATTCAGAGTAGGGGACTTGGCCCCATCAGCCTCTTTTTCTTCCTTACCAAAGCTTCCTTCTTGGACTAAAATTGTCTTCGGATTGGCTTGGAGTAGGGGGGAATGGTAGGGGGAGGTCGCCAGAGTTCTTGAGGGGGGAGTCCTCGGCGACATCAAGCTTTTTGAGGGCAGCCATCCAACCAAGGGTGAAACCCTTGTTGCATGCCTGCCTCACTTGCTTTTTGTAGTCCTCCTTGACGTCAGCTGCCCCCTCAGCATACGCCTTTTCATCGGCAGCCTTGATCTCGGCCTCTTTTGTAGCCAAGGCATCTCGAAGTTCTTTTTGGGCCTCGACCATCTTTGCCTCAGCCTCTTTCTTTTTGGCCGCAAGAACCATGGCAATGGCCTCTGCAGCGTCAGCCTTTTCCTCGGCCGCGTCTTGAGCCTTCTTGGCTGCGCCGGCCTGATCTTCCAAGGTCTTCACCCTTGCCTCGACCTTTTTGATGGACTTCTGTAAAGCAGCAACCTCCTTGATCTTGTCGGCCAACTCCGTCCTCATTTCGAAAGCTTGCATTGAGAAGGAGTGGGCGTGCTGGATCGCCTGAAAGAAAGTGGACAGAGCAAAAGTTAGTAAAAATTTTCTAAGTATGAAAAAGTAGAGAAAGAGAAATACCAAGTGTAAGGGATTTACTTGAACAGAATGTTGCAGCATCAAAGCGAAGTTTTCATACTCGCTCATCCCGGTGTTGCGATTGAGATCATTTGGAAGGAGCAAAACCGTAGAGAGGGCAACGCCGACCTCAAGATCAATCGCGCTATCACTAGCTCTGATCGGCTTGTCCTCTATGGTGATGGGAGGGGCCCAGGGGGCATCTGATTTCATGGAGCCTGAGGCTGTTGCCGACTCGGACCTCGGTTTCTTTGACCGAGTTGATTGGGATGGTTCGGCCTCAGCCGGCCTTTTCTCGACTGCGGAGGAGGTCTTCTCGTTCTCAACCAATTTTGAAATTGGCAAGGTGTTCTCAGTGTCAATCTAAGTCACCGTTGCTTTAGGCTGGGCCTTCTTCAGTCTTTTGGGCTTTGGCTTTGGTTGAGGCTGAGATGGTGCTGGTTGAGCGTCGACAGTGGTGGGATGTCGACCAAAAGATCTTCTGCAACTGCCTTCTTGTGACCCATCTCAGCAGCGATTGCAGTACGGCGTCGGCATTTGCGTTGAGATGGGGGGATCAGGTATGGAGCCGAGGTTGATGGTTGCTCAGCTAGATCAAAAGTTGAGCCCTGATTTGGCCGAGATGATGAAGTTGCTGGTGGAGTTGTGGCAAAATGAGGAGACTTGCTCTTCTTCTTAAGGATGTCGGAAAGAACTGACTTGTATGTGGGGATGCAGTTGAGTAGTAAGGGAGCTCTCCGCCTCTGAACGGGCAGATCCAACAGCTTCTTCAAGCCCTTGCTGGGGAAGAAGGACTTGTGGAAGTCTTTTGCTGGCTACGGAAGAGCTGCAAGAAAAACAGACGTTAGAACATATAGTGAGAATGAAGTATTAAAGATTGGAAAAACAAGTAAGTGTAAACACTTAGGTCTTACCATTACCGTCTACAAATACTATTCGACTAAGAGGGTAGAGGTGAAGGTCCTCATCCGGAGCAAACTCCCAGTTGCCCGAGACAATAAAGTAATCGTCCCCGGCTCCCTTGTTGGAGTCTGGGAGGTCGGCAACAATTTTATATTCTATGGACCTCGGTTTTGAGGTAGTAGATGTAGCCTTTTTCTAACTTGAGGCCACACATGGTGTAGCAGTATTGAATGTCGGCTAAGGTTACCCTAACTTTCTCTTGTTTGGCTAAAGCTATTATGCCGTTGATAACTCAGTAAGAATTAATGGCGAGTTGCATTGGGTTCAATTTGTAGTAATGGAGGATTTCGCGAAAAAGGATGTCAAGTGGGAGCCTAAGTCCACACTCTATGAAAGCTACAACAGGGAAGGGCATGGAGTCATCTATGGGCATAATAGAGTCATCTGTGGGCATAATAGAGTCATCCTCTCCTGCCAACCTGAGATGAACGTCGGCAGGGATGGAAAACTCCTGCGTGAAAAATTCCAACTTGGTCGGGGTGTCTACCCTATTGTTCCACATACCCATGACATCGGCTTGATTGAAGATGTTGTATTTTAAAAGGAAGTGTTTTGCAAGGGTTTGAGGGACCTCGGATAAAACCTAAATGTATGCCGGGGTAAGAATTTGTGTGGATCTAAAGGGAGTTTGTTTCAGTTTTCCCTAAAATTCGTGAGTTCTACGACAAATCCCAAACCTAGGTCTAGGCAAACAAGGATTGAAGGCAAGAATCTAGAAGAAAAAACACAGAAAAAAGAAACAAGAATGTGATTCAGAATCAATAACAGTGATAAATTGTCAAGAACACAGTGATAGAGTTTGTACAGGTGTGTGAGGCCAAAAAACAGTGGCAAAAATCAACAGATATGTAAACAGTGTGTGAATAATCAAGAGTGGATTGGACAAAAACAAAATCACGATGTAAACATGCCCAAATGCATGATTGAGTTCACATACACAGATTTGTAATCAAAAAATATGAACGAAGCCACAGTAACAGAGCACGAACGTAACAGAATTCAAAGAGAACCAAGAACTGAAACCAGGAGGAACAGTGGCTTACCAGAGGAGTGGAGCCGGTGTTGAGTACGCCGGGGTCAAGTGATAGTTGCAATCGGAAAAGATTAGTGAAAGCTTCACCGGAAGGGAAGAATAAGAGTGGTTGCAGAGCTTGAAAGCTTGAAACAATGGCAGATTTGGAAGAGTAGAGAGAGAGAGAGAGAGTTTGCACGAAGATGATGGTGAAAAAGTGAAGAGACGGAGAGAGAGAATTGATTTTGATCAAACGCAGAGAATGGCGGCAAAATACCATCAATGTGCCTAGGACGACGTGCTCGTCAGACAACGCACGCACGAGTGATGCGACTTGATGGCGCGTGTCGGGTACGACTCAGTAGGAGAAAGACGCGTGGCAGGAACGATTGAAATATTATGCGTGACAGCTCACACGTGTGATAAAACTCTTGGAATTCTTGATTTAATGAAGCAAATACCTCAGTTACGGGGGCGATCTCGGCTCAATGAACTTGAACAGATTTGGTTAGTGGTTTTAAAGGCGTTGATGCATACACACTAAAGTGTTTATCATATGGAAGCCGATGTGTGGCAACCTCGGAAGTAAAAAGATAAGGCAAGATAGCAGACGTGCTATGGGTTCAAAAGATATAGGTTTCATCACCTCAGGTTGCCGAGGTAATAGAACCTAGGGGGCAGTTGTGGAGACATAAATTTTGAATGACGACACGTGGCCGAGGTGTCACCGAAGCACCAGCCAGGGTGCCACGTGTCGTGGGCATGATGCCGAGATGATCTCGGTCAGGCCGAGGTTATCTGCGAAGAAACCGAAGTCCGAGATAAGCGGATAAGGGACAAGAGTCCTCAAATGGGAGAAGACTTCAGTTTGGGTAAAGATAAGACTCTTAGAGAGTTTATCCTAATCCTACTGGGAGTCCAAGATTAGTAGAAATCCTAAGTCCATTAGAGCTAGGCTTCTATTGGGACTAGGACAGTGTTGCTATAAAAGAAAGGCACCCTCATGGGTCTAATGTACGCTTTTTATATTCTGAATAGTAAGTTAAGCACTTTGGCTATCTTTGAGAGATAACTAACTTGATCGTCGGAGTGCCCCCGGGTGGACGAACCACCGCCGGAATCTCATCTTTCTGTTACAGGTCATTTAGGTGCCATCTATTCCGCCAGTACTCTCCAGTTGAATACTAGTTTGGCAGTGTGATCAGAAATCGACTCACACAAAAGGCAATAAATTCTAAGTGATGATTCAATTAGAGTCAATTGAGTAAACTTATAACTTATCTAGCCAAAGAAAATCATAAGTGAATAACACAAGATCATGACACAAAAGTTCAAAAAATTATTTGCTTAAACTATAGTAAAGGGACAAGATTATTTACTGCAGAATTGTTTGTAATTGTCCAATTAGAAAGAAACAAAAAACAAAAAAAAAAAGACCAAGTGGAGGTTCACCTGTTCATTTGTCAAGTCAATCGGAATTAGGAAAAAAAGACCAAGCTGAGTTCAGTTGTCAAGTCCTATTTTAGGAACTTCATCATTTTAGTCAAAAAATTTAGAAGTCACTACAAAAAAGTCAGTTATTATTGTTTCTACTTTTTACAAGTCTATTAATAAAAAGTAAAAAATTACTAAAAGAGTCTATTTCCAAAATTCTTAATTGATTGGTTTCTACAGATTTTATTTTTTGACATGCTATAATAAACTTGTGTACTCGGGCAGGCTAACCGTGCAACATATAAACCAGGTTTGATATTGTGGTGCAAATTGGATAGACATTCAGGCCTGTTTGTTTTCAGAGTGAGGTTTGATGGGACTATTAGTGTGGTGGGATTGAGTGCGAGGATTATTAATGTAGTGAGATGTGGAGAATTAAGAAAAATTGTATTCGTTTCATGTCCATTGGACTAGCAATACAAGGCAATAGTTCTTGTTTGTTTTGCCATCTATGGATGAGATTAACTATATAAAATTTAACAAATACCCTTGTTTTTTTTTTTTTTTTTTTTGGGGAACCAGAAAAACATGCAATATATTAAAAGAAAAAACAGATTACAAGAAACCAGGACAACCATGCAACATATAAACCGGGTTTGATTATTGTGGTGCAAATTGGATACACATTCAGGCCCTATTTGTTTTCAGAGTGAGGTTTGATGGGACTATTAGTGTGGTGGGATTGAGTGCGATGATTATTAATGTAGTTGGATTGAGTGGAGAATTAAGAAAAATTGTGTTCGTTTCATGTCCATTGGAGGCAATAGTTCTTGTTTGTTTTGCCATCCATGGATGAGATCAACTATATAAAATTTAACAAATACCTTTTTTTTTTTTGTTTTGTTTTGAGAACCAGAAAAACATGCAATATGTTAAAAGAAAAAACAGATTCCAAGAACAACAAAAGAAAAAATCTAATACAAACTATAAAAAGCTTCAAAAAAAGCTGCAGTCTGAGAAGACCGAATCTACTCATAGATGTAGTCTAGGCTCCATAAGGATGAAAGGTCTACCTCAAGCATAAAACCACTGTCGCTGCCGCCAAAGAGGATGTCGTTTGCCACTGTAGTTGCTCAAATTCCGCCATTACGTTGTACTAGAAGGCTGAAGCTTAAGAACAGCAACAAAAAAAACCATTAGGAGTAAACCAAAAATTTATGTAGTATTCAAAGGAAATATTGCAAAATCCCTATTCATAACATAAAAAGCCAGATCTACACTCCTATAGATCTACACTTTAGAAGTGTGAAGGAAATCATTAGACTGTTGTCAAAGCATCACCGGAAATCACCTAGAAAGATAATCTCTCTCTCTCTCTCTCTCGACTCATGATCCCTTGTTGCATATCTACCCAACAAACAAATGCAAATGACTTATTAAATATCCTTACAAAAAATTAAGGTTTTAGAAACCAAAAATTAGGAACAAAATTATTTTTTAGGGACCAAATATTTTTATTGTAAAAGGTGATGTAATTATATTTTTAGCAATAAAAATTGAACATTAGTGATGAATTATTATCCTTTTAGGACCAAATTTTTTGTCTAAAAAATTAAACCATTTTAAGACCAAATTATTTTGTACCTAAAAGTCTATTTATTAGTGACATTTTCAAAATTTTGTCGCTAAAAGTCCTGTTTTTGACTTTTCGAGACGACCTTTTAGTGACTATCCTCATGATGATAGAAATTGATCCCTAAATGTCTTTTGCAACAAAATTCACTTTTAGAGACTAAAAAATTTGGCATCTAAAACTCTTATATGTTGTAGTATATGGTATCACATTGATTGCATTTTTTATCTCAATTTTTTTTTCTTTTGTCAACACAAAACAATTATAAAAAGAGGGAAAAAATTATTTTAATTTATAGAAAGATAAAAGCAAAAGATGAGAAAAAAAAATTATAGCACCATCACTCTGTTTGGTTTGAAATTTTCAAAAATAGTTTTTTGACTTTTCAATTTGTATTTTTGTATTTTTAGTGACTTTTAAAAAATATTTTAATCATCTTTTTTACTTTTTAGATCCACTTAATCTTGATATATTTAAAAAGTATAAAATTTGTACAAAAATCTTTAGAAAATTCATTGAATACAACAAAATACGAAAATGTATTGAATTTTTGTATTTTTTTTATAAATTTTTTGTATTTGGTAAAATTTTTTTAAAATTTTTTTTTCAAAAATATTATACTTTTTAAGTGTATCCAGATTAGGTGTGACTAAAAAATAAAATAAAAATTATATAAAATATTAGAAAAAAATTAGTAAAAATAAAAAGTCACAAAAAATAAAAAATAAAAAACATAATTTTCAAAAAAATAAATAAAACCAAACAAGATAATTGATTTTATTTATTTTTTATTTCATAGAAGCAATCAAGGAACTTGACATGGGAACTATTTACAATACATTGAAATGACCAAAAAGTATAAGAAAAATAAAAGGAGAATTTCAACATAGTGAGACAGGCAAACAAAAATTGCAAAAACATGTGGGGTGCAAGTGATTCTGTGATGGGGTGCAAGTGAAAGGGTGTAGGGGTGCAAGTAGTGTGACTTGCACCCCTCCATGTTTGTGTAAAAAAAAAAATTATGCTCCACTGGGATATAATTCCCCCCAAAATAAAAGAATAGGATTTCTATTTTACCATAATAAGTATATAATAAAAAGAAACATATTTGAATGAGGGTAATATGGTCATATAACATGTAATCCCAAGGACTTCATTTTGGGAGACTCTATTTGCACCCCCACAAACTTGGTTGGACACCCCAGTTTTTAGGGGAAATAATAATACCATTATACCCCTAAATTAAATTACCAAAAACCCAAAACTCTTAACCTTTCTCCAGTAGCTTCTTCATACTCCGGTCGGCCCTCCCTACTTCAGGCAACCATTTAGTGCCATCCCTTTTACTCTGGCCAACCGTTGGCTGTTGCAATCCCCAGTTTTTAGGGGAAATAATAATACCATTATACCCCTAAATTAAATTACAAAAAACCCAAAACTCTTAACCTTTCTCCAGTAGCTTCTTCATACTCCGGTCGGCCCTCCCTACTCCAGGCAACCATTTAGTGCCATCCCTTTTACTCTGGCCAACCGTTGGCTGTTGCAATCCTTCCTCTCCCTTCTTCTTTTTCTTCTTCCTCTTCCTCATCCGCCTTCTCATTTGCTTTTACCCACCCTGCCATCGCCGCCTTTTCTTTTTTTTTCTTCTTCTTTGCCTGCAAAACCCTAACCTTCTTCATCCCCTGTTGTACCTTCCATGGCTATCACTCACCCTATCACAAACCCCATTTCCCATTGTGACTCTTTTCTCTCTCCCTCATTGGGAAACTTCCGTAACCATAAAAAAGCTCCACAGCCACGATCGCGACTATTTTCTCACTTCCTGTGACGGCCGAGTCTCTTCCTCTCTTCCTTTTTCCTTCTCTTTGGTTCCATCATCTTTGTTTCCATTGGGTTTGAAACATTCGGAAGTCATTTCCAATTAAAGCTCTCGTTTCTATTTTGGTTGTCGGGGTTGAACTTCATTGGTTCCGGGAGGTACGGGGCTAGGTCCGGAGTGCCCGAGAGCGAAACGAAAAAGTTCTGGGCTGCTAGGCCAGGGCTGCACGTGCGGGGCCCTAGGCCGCACGTGCGGGATGGGGGCCGCACGTGCGGGAGGCCAAGCCGAACGTGCGGGAAAAGGGGATGCCTTCGAGTTGTATTCTGCTTAAATTGCAGGTGCGGAGGGGAAGTGCGAAACCAGCCGCACGTGTGGGGATCAGTGCCGCACGTACAGGGAAGGACAGTTGCACATGTGGGGGCACGTGCCGCACGTGCGGGGCGGGGCAGATCCGAAAACTCTGTTTTTTTTTACATTTTTTGGGCTGTTTGTATCTCATTCTAACATCTCTCTCTCTCTCTAAAAACATTTTTCCCTCCTCCTTCTCTCTAAAAACCCTAACCAAAGCATCAAGAACCTTTGATCCTTGCTCCATTGAGTTGATCATCATCATCATCCCTCACAACCTTGAAGATCTAGAGCTAGAGTTCCACTTGTGGTGGTAGAGATTAAGCTTCCTCTCATCCTTGAATCCTAGGGTTTCTACTCCATTTCTCCATCAAACATTGAGGTAGGGGAATCCTTGAGTTATATATACATGTTTTGCATTGTTGTTGATTGATTTAAAGGTTCCATGAAACATTGATGTTGATTTTGATTTTTATGGTCTAAAATGTAGGGGTTTCAAAATGGGTTTAAAGCTCAAATCTTTTTATAAATCCTTGTGGGTTTGCCTATTTATTTCACTCTAGATAGATGATGGGTAGGTTTTCTTCAAAGGGATGAATAAAATGTTTGTTTTAATGAAAACCCTAGGAAAAATTTTGGGGATTTTGGAAAATAAGTAACATGTCTATAAAATTCCTTATTATTCTTGTATCAAGTGAATGAATGAAAGTAACTCCATCCTATATGTAGTAAAATGGCCATCTACTTGTTATATGAGAATTGAGATGGTATTTTAACCTTGTTATCGAATATATGAACTTGTGTTGTTGTGAGGGGACAAATGGTTGTGCATTATGGGATGTGTATGTGGTTAAATCTTATAGTTTGATATTGAAAACATTACATGTAGCCTTGAAGAGGCTAGTTTATTGAGATTTGAACATGATGAGAAGTTATTGTTGTTGTTTCAATTGATGGCATGGGTAGTTGTGAAGTAATATTGAGGAAGAAGAGATGATAAACGTGGTAAATTGACATTGTTGAAGAGATGTTTGAAATTGAGAAATATCATGAAATGTTATGTAATAGCATCATTTTTCTCATTTGATTATTATCATTATTTGTACAACTTGACATGAATTGGCAAAACGTTTACATTGAGAAAGATTACATTGTAATGTGAACTATGGAAATGTGATATGGGGTAAATACGTGGTAAGTCCAGATAGGGGTTGTAGTTGTACTTGATAAGTTGGCCTGAGTGTTCTTGGTGAAAGACTAGAAAACCACGCGGATAGGTGTCGAGCCTTCTGGTTAATACCTGTAAAAATGACAATTTGGTAGTACTTGTAAAATCTACCTGCAGACACCAGCCTAGGGATTACCAGTGTCGTATTTACCGCCCCTATTGAATTAATATTGGAAGTTTGAAATTGATGAGATTACATGGTAATACCGAGAACATGGCGATTTGAAATAGTGCATTGAAATGAATATTTTTCTCAGTTATTAACCTTGGCATGGCATTGCATTTACGTTTATTTTTATGTTGAGGAAAAAAACATAACTGTATATACTTTGTGAGAATTTCTCTACTGGGCTTTATGCTCACCCCTATGGGATTTGGTGCAGGTAAAGATGTTGTGATCCCGCCGAGTTGATAGCGTGGACATGATTGTGAAAGAGGGCTTGCTCTTATATTTTTGTGTAAATTTTTGTAAAGCCAAGGGCTAATGTGTATGGATCCGAGAGACCATTTTGTGTAGCCGGGCTATTGTGACAACCCTTACCACTGTTTACTGATAATACCACTGAGTAGTGCTAATCTATGATTAAGTATGTTAAGTGACTGATTGACTAAAATTCTGACTGATTGATTGAGTGTATTAGTTTAAACGCATTTCTATCTGTTTGACTGTTAATTGATCTGTTCATGTTTTATGTTTTAAACTGCAAATTGAAGGCCTTATCGGCGGCCGAATCTGAAACTGATTAGTGTTTTGTGTTAATTAGAATTAATGTGATTTTATGGTAAATTTAGTTGAAATTTGATTTGGTATGATTAAATTGGATTAAATAAGCTAAATCACATTAGTTGCTTTAATTACCCTTTTGCCATTAGTGGACCACTACCTACAACATTGTCTTGGAGCCTTTGATGCATCATTCTTGTTCATTCCTGGAGTCAAAACCGACTAGAGAGAAAGAGAGATAGGAGAAAATAGAGTTCTTCAAGATTTGCTTGGAAAATTAGAAGAATTAAAGAGTAAATTGCATAATTGAGCTTCTAGACTTGAAATTGAAGACCTAAGGTAGGAGAATCATCTTCTTGAACTTGAATTCTAGTTGTATCTTGCATGGTCCATGAGTCATTAGTGATCTAAGTCTAGAATTGGTTCAAAATGTTGAATTGAAGCTTAAATCATGCATGAATGTACATGTTCTAACATTTTGAGGTTGTTTTCACGGAAATTGCTGCATGCATGTCCATATCTTGATTATAGTCCATGAATTCAACATGTTTTTGGAAGGATTGACTCATTTGTTCTTGTATTAGAAGCTTTGAAGTTGATTAAATTCATGCATGTTGTATGAATATCATGTTCTTGAAGTTTTGTTTGGAAATGGGTTCAATTGAACTACCTTTGGGCGTTGATTTTGTAAATTGATCTTTGAAACATGTCATATTATGAGTTTTAAAGTGTTTTCCAGAAAATTAGCCCAAAAGGATCGAATTTGATGCTTTAAGTGTTGAGTTTCATGCTTGGAGACAAATCTAGAAATTCCAGATTTTGGATCCATGCTCGAGCGGGGAACTCCACGCTCGAGCGTACACTTTGAGTTCATGCAGTCCGCTTGAGCGGGGAAAGTAATGCTCGAGCGTGAAATGCGTGTATCCAGTACTTTGCATGTGTTTACACTCCGCTCGAACAGGGGAATGCACGCTCAAGCGAGGACTTGTGTCTCGCGCTCGAGCGGGGGTCGAGCGCTCGTCGAGCGTGAATTTCATGCATCCAGTACTTTTGCAGTCCGCTCGAGCGAGGAAAGTCACGCTCGAGCGTAGCTCTTTTGTCTGCATGTCCGCTCGAGCGGAGAAAGCTACGCTCGAAACGGGACCCCTGTTTCAGCAAAAATTTGAAAAGTGTTTTAAAGTGCATCTTTGCATCCTCATTCCATCCTAGGCATTCCTAGGCCTAGTTTAAGGCATCTTAATGAGGATAATGCTATAGAACCACACCGAGTCAGATAGGGACTAAGTTATTGTTTCCCAAACGTGCAACTCAGTGTGTGTTCATCTTGTAATTGTGTAGGGTTGGTATCCAAAGACGCTCACTAGCCTATCTGTAGCCCAGAACTCTGCGAGTAACAATGTTGTAAAGGTATATTTAATCATGAATATTTTCCGAATGATCAACTATACTACTTTCTGAAATGATATTTCTTACTAAATGAATGTTTGTCCTATTTGCGAAATGTATTCGTGGCATCCATAGCATTTTACTGTTACTGTACTGTTACTGCTACTGTTACAGAGATCTCTGTCGGTTCCCATGTTTGGAACCACTACTGTTTACTGATATGATGGCCATCAACTGACTGTTCGGTCTGTTATGACCTACTGTACTGTTTTGCTATGGGATGTACCACATATGACTGCTATGACTGAATGACTGATATACTGTCATAACTGACTGTTTTAAATACTGAAAGGACATTTATTCTTAACCTCTTTACGCATTTGTTATTCATTGGGCTTAGCTCACTGTTTATATATATATGTAGGTGTCCAGGCACCGGATCGGAGCTAGGAGCGTTGGGTTTAACTCCCTTTTTGTCAAGCCAACCATTGTGCCTCACTGAGAGGTTCCAAGTCCTTCAAGCTAGGGTTGCTTTGGGGTGTTTTAGATTCCTCCTTTCTGTTTTGTATATACTGTATAGACTTCTACTGTACTGTTATGGTAAGGATTTGGTCCCTAACCTGAATGCTTGTATATGTATGTATATACTGTTTGGGTTCTGAATGTGAATATGTATGAAAAGTCTTTTTTGCATACAGACTGTCACAGCTCATTAGACATCTTTCATTTACTGTTTTGGCTTCCGCCAACCCCTGTACTCTGTATTACTGTTATTACTGTTAAGTAGGCCTTCGGTAATCACGGATTACTGGCCGGTTACGGTGCTAAACCCATAGGGGCGGGTTTAGGTCGTGACAGCTATTGCCTTGGAACTTGTAAGCCCCTTGAGGGCCTTATTCGTTTTGATTTGACGATTTTACATGCTATAGATTCATGTACTAGTTTATCAATGAATGTATAACCGCATGTGAGATTATTTTGTAAAACATTTGATCTTATGTAATGAGATTTGGTTAATATCTTATTTGGAATTGGGTAGTTCATGTCGTATTATTTTGGGGCGTTACACTCCCCCATCGCAAAACCCCTACAGCCGTGAAATCCCGCATCACCGCTACTTCATCATCATCATCATCTTCTTCTTTTTTTTTTCTTTTTTTTTTTCCAAAAACCCTAGATCTAATCAGATCTAGGGTTTTTGAAAGAAGAAAAAAAAGAAGGTGTAGTGGCGGTAGAGAATACGAGCGGTGTCGGCGATGAACACGAGTGGGGTATCAGACATATGGCAGAGGTGGCCCGCAGGCGACAGAGGCTAGTTAGGATAGGTGAGAGCAAGATTGAGATTATTTGGGGTGTTCAAAGTGAATTAAAAAAATTCAAAATTTTACATTGGGGTGTTCTAAGTGATGGGGTGTCCAACCAATAATTTGGGGTGCAAATAGAGTGTCCCCTTCATTTCCTAATACCATCTCCCCTATCTCACTAGTAATCACATGGTGAGAGACACATCCTAAGGTATTGGGACTATGAGCCTATTGCTACAATTTGGGAACAAACATGGTATTAACAATCCCACCACACTAATAGTCCAGCCCCAACAGCTACCTCTGAAAGCAAACATCGCCAAATTGCACCAATTAGAGTGAACCATAATGGACTAACACATACAAGAAACCATTAAAGGTTTTTCTATAAAACTAAAAAAAAAAAAAAATCATTTCCAAAGTACACCTATATGGTTTTTAGTTTTTGTTTTTAGTAAAATTTTAAAATATTTTAATCAAATTTTTATACTTTTTAGATGTACCTAACCTAAATGAACTTAAAAAGTACATGCAATATATTTGTGAATTTAAAATAAATAAATAAATACAAAAATAAAAAAAATAATATATTTTCGCATATATATATATATTGATTTTTTTTTAAAAAAATTTCTTCACAAAAATTTGATTTTTTAGATGTATTCAAATAAGATGTATCTAAAACAGATTTAAAAAATGGACTAAAATTTGAAAATAATTTAATAAAGATAATAAAACAAACAAAAAAAAAGTATTTGAAAATTCAAAACTAAATAAAAATTTAATTTTTTTTAACTCATAAGAAAGTCAAAAGAATTAAAAAATAATTAAAAAAAATCAAATCTCAAAAGAGGCCTTAAGGCTCATTTGGAAATTAACTGTTTTAGTGATTTTTTTACTTTTTACGAAAAGACATGCAAAAAAATACAAAGAAGGATAAATTACAAATTTACCCATTGAGGTTTGCTTAAAATATGGATTAACCATTATAGTACCCCTTTGTCAGAATTTTTTATGTAACATAATTAATAGAAAAAATAAAATTCTGAACTCATCTCCTATGCAACAATAAAATTATTAGAATTGTTAATTGAAGTATATTTTTTTATATCATTAAAAACTATTAATTGACGAAATGATATAAAATCTATCATTTGTTATACGATTAAAAATTTGAAGGTACGAGATGTAATTTTTAGAATCATAAGGGGCGATTCGCGTTTTAAGCAAATCTCAAGAAGTGTATTTGTAATGAGCATTGTTAATAGCACCCCAATAATTACTTTAAACCCTCACACTTCTTTGAACCCTCACCACCAAATTGTTTTCCTCTGGACCTCCACCATAAATCCAAATATACCCTTTGAACGCTCATTTCCACACTTTTCCTCTGGCAACCCCTCTCCCTCACTAGCAACCTTTCTCCAATTTCCCTTATCTACTAAGGACCCTCCTTGAGGTCCCCTCCCTCACCGGTGACTCCCCTCCTTCAACGATCCATTGCCCTAGGTCCCTCTTCCTCTCTATCCCTCATTGTCGACCCTCCTCACCTCATTGTTTTTATCCAAATATTTCCTCCCACTAATCTCATCCATTTGCTATCGCCGCCACCCACTCAACTACCATCGAGTCCCCCCTTTCCATGCTCATGTACGATTCCTTTTTATTTGAAATTAGCGCTCTTGGTTCAAAATATTAGTATCAAACAAAATGGTGGAGCTTCAAGTGTAAACTATCGAACAAATTGTAGTAGTTCAGATGTAGACCATCGAACAAACGATGGTGGTTCAGGCCTGGGTTATTGAACTGAATTTGGAGAGATTGCAAGCAGTGTTGTAGTTGTGATGATCGCGTGAGAATGGTGGGTTGCGTCTGTCGTTAACCGTTTGTGGTCGCGATTACGATCTCACTTGAGCAAGAGAAAAAGAGAGGTGTGTGGAGATGACGATGGAGGTCATAGTGGTGGATGGATATGGATTGAGAAAGGTCATCGAAGCTTGGAGTATGGCAAAGAGTAGTCTAAAAGTGGTGTTGGTGTTGGTGGGTGGTAAGTAAGGGTGATGACGATAGCGGCCGGAGTTGGGTGGGTTAGGGTATGAGAGAGTAAAGATGGAGATAAATCTGTAATTTGATGTTATGACAAAATTGTAATAAAAAAAATAAAGAAAGTGGGGTTCTAAAATAATTATTAGGGTGCTAGTAGCACATTTGTAATTTACCCTAAAAAGAAGGAAAATTTTATCCGCACACCATAATAAATCTTAATACATACCAGTTGAGAAATTCTATTTTCACACACCTATTTATCTTTGTGCACATCATTTCTTAGTGCACACACTTATAAATTTGATGAGGTATTATTTGTCTCATTCCACACATCACATATTCTAATTATACCCATTAACTCAAATCTTGTACACACACTTTCCACCCCCACACCTGCCCAAACAGTCACACCCACTCTCAAACAATCACGGTGAAGAACTCCATTGAAGACGCTCCATTCGATTCACAATTATTTTCGATTATGGTCATTTTGCTCCATTGCATTTGGTTTTGTCCCCTCGTTTTTTTCCAGAAACCGTCGAAATTTCTTGGAAGAAAATTGGTTTTCATCATTTAGTACTGGTTTTTCGAACAGAAGTAGTTTGTTCAGTTGTTAACTTCCGATAATCTTATAAAATTTTGAAACCTAATTTCTGAATTTAACTATTTTTTTTTTTTGAAAATTGATTTCCGAATTAATATTTTTAATTATTTTGGAAGTTGGTTTTCGAACAAAAATAATAATTTCAGCATTGGATGTCCGAATAAAATAACAAGTTTTGGCACTGCTTTGCCGAATGAAAATCGCAAAAAAAAAAAAAGAAGAACTTTTGTATAGAAAAACTCACATTTTCATCAGTGCATTTGTTGTAACTAGGCATATTCTTATTTGAATTTGAACTTACATTGGTTTGCAACTCTTCCATTGATGAAAGCAATATGAGAGTATTACTTTGCAAGTAATAGACAATAGAGTAAGTGAGAAACAATGGAGAAATTAAGATTTAGTAATTTTTACTCAAAAGATATGCACTGAGATTTTTTTGTATTTAAAAGATGTGTGGAGAGAAAATTTTGATTTAATATTAAGGGTGTGTTTTGATGTCCATTATGGTCATTTTGCTTTAAGATAAAATTGCCATTAAAATAGTGTTTTGAGGGCTGCTATTAGCACCTACCTTAATTCTTTGGACCTTCCATTTTTTTGAACTCCCACCCTCAACCCTAAATTTTAATAAGATTTCTTTTAATACCCCACCTAACACCAAATTTATCCCTATTCATAATATTATCACACCCAAGTGCACACCCGTCTAATTTTGCATACCTTTTTCATTATGGTTGAAGACGCTCCCTCTTATTTCCTCTTATGTAGAAGAATGACGATGACGATCCCTCTCTTGTCAAAGAAAGAGGACGACGATGGTCCCTTTCTTTGATTTATTCAAAATTAATGAACAAAGGTGTCCATTTTATCAAAGCCATTGTATCATTGCATCATTGTTGTAAAACTGAGTCAAAATCACACTACCAGTCAACCACCCGATTGTCTGCCCAAAGGTTGGTTCAATACTATGTTGCCGAACACAAACAATTTTGTTAGCACTATGTTGCCAAACATAAATAATTTTTTCAGTACTATGTTATTGAACAACATTTGTTTAGCATTGTGTAACTTAATCCTCAATTCACTCTTTTTATAGCAGCTCGGGTCTAAACCCGACCCTTTTGTGTTCTTGGACTGGAATTTGGTGATCATTATTATCGTTTATACTCCTTGTTACCTTGTTGCAGTGTTGTTTGGTTGTTTGGATTCATTCGGTTGTGTTGTGAATAGGTTGGGAGTTCGTTTTTCAAATGAGTTCATGTCTGTTTTTCTTCAAGTTTGCTCGAGCAATCTTTGGTTCCTTCCAATATTTTTGCAGGTCTGCAAAACTATTGGGAGTAGGGTCGTTTTCGCTCGATCGACCCTTTCTTCGCTCGAGCGGTCTCTTGCAGGTATGCAAAAATTCTAGGAGTGGGTCATTGTGCGCTCGAGCCATGTTTTGGTCGCTCGAGCAGTGTCAATTTCTTGTGTCTGACACTTGAGTGGTTTGTGCGTATATCAGTACAAGAAAAAGATCTTTTCAGTCACTTTTTACTCTCTCTCTCTCTCTCTCTCTCTCTCTCTCTCTATCTCTCTCGTTCTTGTCTAAACACCTCAAATGCACCCAAATCCGTTGATCTCGCGGCCCTAGTGCTTTGGAGTAAAGTGTATAGCTCGTAAAGGTGAACATTTTAATCGGTGAAGTTTCTATTTTTGACTTCGTCTAAAGTTGGGTCTTGCTCTCTTCTTCTTCTACTCTTGAGGTAGGGACTTCTTCAACCTCCTTGTATGATTCTTAGCTTCATTATGTGTTCCTTGTAGAGTATTGTGATTTGGAAGTTAGGGTTTTGATTTAGGGTTTGGTTTTTGAAATAAAAAAGAGGGGTTTTCAAATTGGTTCTTGAGAAAGGTTGTGGGAATGAGTATATTGCTGAGTTGTGTTGAGATATTTGAAATTTCTCTTTAAAATGGGTTTTTGAAAGTAAAAGATGTTTGATTGGAAATCATTAGTGTTTGACCTATGAATAAAAGGGAAAGATGTTGGATTTTGAAAAGATAAAATGAATGTATCTGTTGATAATGATATGTATTATCACTCTCATTTTGAGATTATGAAAAGAGATATCTGTTTTGGGTTATCGGTGAAGGATAACATTGATTGTTGTAGAAATTTCATAAAGATTAGGTTAATTGAAACCAACTACTCATACATCTTGCATTGAACATTGTTTCATAGTTATATATTGAAAATGTATCGTTTTGAGAAAAATGGATGAATACCTTGGTGAATGTGGTTAAGCAGTGTAGTTGTGGTATTTCTATGTTGGCTTGTGTGTCCTTGGTGAAAGTTCAGAAATCTGCAGGGTTAGATGCCGATCCTTCCAGTTAGTACCGGTAAAATGGCTTTGGTAGTATTTGTATAGCCTACTAGCAGACACGTACCTAGAGATTTCCAATGTTGTGTATCCACTGCCCTATTGTCTTATTTAAAAAGTATTATTTTACGAATTGAACTATAATCATGGCATTACATTGTTTTGAGAGCGAAAGTGTAAGATTTTGGTAAATGGCATGCATATGCATTCACCATATGACTTTGTTAAGCATCATACAGTGTGTTAAGGCATTCTCTACTAGGCTTTAGCTCACCTTATGTGGAAACCAACTTTCAGGTGTTGATGGTATGCCTTCACTAATATGCATTCACCATATGACTTTGTTAAGAATCATACAGTGTGTTAAGGCATTCTCTACTAGGCTTTAGCTCACCTTATGTGGAAACCAACTTTCAGGTGTTGATGGTATGCCTTCACCAAGGTCTTAGCTTGGGAGGATCATGGAGTTGAAGGCTCGTTTTGTTTTGTTTTGTTGTAAATATCTGTTATAGAAGCCTCGGGCTTTTTATTTGTTTTGGGCTTGACCCACTTTTGTTGTAACCAAGCATCAACTTGGAAATGTGTAGCTATTAAGGCATGAATCTATATGTACTTCTTTTCATTTCCTTGCATTGATATATATCACGTGCTATAGATTCAAGATCTGGGGTTTATTAAGGCAAGAATCTATATATGGCATCTTTTGTAATCTTTTCAAGAGAATTAATGAAAGGTTAATATTTAGTAAGTTTCCGCACATTTAGCTTGCCTTGTGGGATTATCTATTGTTAAGTATTTTGGGGCATTACGCTTTTCCATTCCAAGTCAATATAACAAAAAAAATAATAGAGATCCATTCCAATTCAGCTATTGATTTCTAGTTCAGGATTTAGGATTGTGATGAAAAGAAATACGTTTAGGGTTTAGGATGGTGATTAAGAGGAATACGTTGGGTTTAGGATGGTGATAAAGAGGAACGTTGGGTTTAAGGATGGTGATGAAGAGGAACGTTGATGAAGATGAATACGTTAAGTTTAGGTATGTGAGGAATACGTTTAGGTGGAAGAGGTGGGTGTACAATATTATAGAGTTGTCTTTATTTAGTGGATGGATGTTCCGTTAAAGATTGTCCTTTAATGTAATTTTACTTCAGGGTATAATTGTAACCAAAAAAAAAAAAAGAGAATTGGGGGCCTGTTTGTTTTTAGAGTTAGATTGGGTGGGATTGTTAGTGTAAGGACTGTTAGTGAAGGGACTATTAGTGTGAGGATTGTTAGTGAGGGGACTAAAAAAAATTGTATTTGTTTGTGATATATTTTAGTGAGAGAATTAACTATATGAAATATCATAAATAGCCTTTGGTGTTTTTGATATATTTTATAGGGAGCTTTTTTGATAAATCCACTTTCTAAGTGTTTTGTTCCATCTAGCCCAAAACGCTTTTGACTATTCCAACAAGTCCCATACCTAGCAATTTGTCCAAAACACCCCTACACATTTTTGAGCATTTATTTCCATTCAAAATGTCACAGCACAAAAACATATGAGCACATCGCAAAATATACGGCAAGGCTTTCAGAAAACCTTCATTTCCATACCAGTTCTCATCGTCTCATCGTTTGAATCCTCCATTGCGATTCTCATCATCTCTACATCCCACCATTGTCACGTCGTTGTCGGCGATTGAAACCCTACTCCGAATTGAAAAATCAACTCTGTGAAAGTTTACATCGACCGACTAGATGTGGACCAAATGTAAGTGCCCATATTTTTTCCTCTTTTGTTTGTATAATCATCGAATGAATATTTGATTCAATATGAACTTTCACATGTGTTATTTATATTATTGTTGTTGTTTTTCCAATTTTTCTGTAATTGTTGATTTTGTTGGTGTCGATGTGAATCACCCATTTTTGATCATTTTCTCTTTCTAGAAAACAGAGTGAACGCCCATATTTTTTCCTCTTTTGTTTGTATAATCATCGAATGATTATTTGGTTCAATGTGAACTTTCGCATATATTGTTTATATTATTGTTGTTGTTTTTCCAATTTTTCTATGATTGTTGTTTTTGTTGGTATTGATGTGAATCATCCATTTTGACCATTTATTTCTTTCCAGAAAACAGAGTAAGCCACCATATTTTTTCTTCTTCTGTTTGCATAATCATCGAATGATTATTTGGTTCAATGTGAACTTTCACATGTATTGTTCATATTATTGTTGTTGTTTTTCCAATTTTTCTGTGATTGTTGTTTTTGTTGGTGTTGATGTGAATCACCTATTTTGACCATTTATTTCTTTCCAAGAAAACAGAGTGAGCCACCATATTTTTTTCTCTTTTGTTCCAAATAATCATCGAATGATTATTTGGTTCAATGTGAACTTTCACATGTGTTATTCATATTATTGTTATTATTTTTCTAATTTTTCTGTGATTGTTGTCTTTGTTGGTGTTGATGCCCAATTTTTTATGGTTGCCAACCCTATTTTAGTTCAATGTAAATTCTTGTAAGCATGTTGTAAATAATAACATCTTATTGTTTCTCTTATTATTGAGTAACAACCAATGTGAACATTTACATTCTGAGGGTAGCCATTTTATAAATTTACATTATGGTGTATGTTGTATCTCCCTCCTTATGTCAATGTCGGACTTGTTGGTGTTGTTGGTTATTCATGGTGATCAAATAATTATAACCTTAATTTTGGATGGTTGTCAACGTTGTTTTAGTTCAATGTGAATTCTTGTAGGCATGTTGTAAATAATAACATCTTATTGTTTCTCTTATTATTGAGTAACAATCAATGTGAACATTCACATTCTGAGGCTAGCCATTTTATAAATTTACATTATGGTATTTGTTGTGTTGTTTGTTGATTATCTGCTTTATTCTCAGTTTTGTAGTCTCAAATGTTTGTGTAACAATCAATGTGAACATTCACATTCTGAGGCTAGCCATTTCACATGTGTTGTTTCCTTTATGTTGTGAAATTTTGTTCGTGTCAATATGAAAAATCAACATATATTGGTGTTGTCTCACTTCTATTTGTACCCTACCAGTAATGTGCGTAACAATCAATGTTTGTGTTGTTTGTTAATTATCTGTTATTGAGTAACAATCAATGTGAACATTCACATTCTAAGGCTAGCCATTTCACATGTGTTGTTTCCTTTATGTTGTGAAATTTTGTTTGTGTCAATATGAAAAATCAACATATATTGGTGTTGTCTCACTCCTATTTATACCCTAGCAGTAATGTGAATATTCACATCTCTAATTTCAATGTCAATATTCACATTATGAATATAATGTAAATATTCAACTTCTAACATCAATGGAATATGACAGAGCTGTTGGTATTGTTGCGTGCTGATGATTATAAACCAATTAGAGTTCCTAATCTTGGATGATTGTCAACTCTCTTTTGGTTCAATGTCTATTCCATTATACATAATCTATACAATATTTAAAGAGTGATCAAATATGATGTGAATATGGTGTAAATATTTACTTCAATGTCAATATTCACATTATGAATATAATGTAGATATTCAACTTCTAACATTAATGGAATATGATGTAAATATTTACAGAGTTGTTGGTATTGTTGCGTGTTGATGGTTATAAACCAATTAGAGCCCCTAATCTTGAATGGTTATCAACTTTTTTTTGGTTCAATGTGTATTCCATTATACATAATCTGTATAATATTTAAAAGGTGATCAAATATGATGTGAATATGGTGTAAATATTGACATTGATGTAAATATCTACTTCAATGTCAATATTCACATTCTCAATATAATGTAGATATTTAACTTCTAATATCAATGGAATATGATGTAAATATTTACAGAGTTGTTGGTATTATTGTGTGTTAATGGTTATAAAGCAATTAGAGCTCCTAATCTTGGATGGTTGTCAACTCTCTTTTGGTTCAATGTGTATCTCATTATACATAATGTCAATATTTACATTAGACTGCTATATATTGGTAATGACTTGTTTGTCTTAAATTATCATGTATAATGCACTCTTTTGTAATACACTCCCTATCTCCTCCCTTGTGTCAATGTCAGATTTGTTAATGTTGTTGGTTGTTGATGGTGATGAAATAATTACATTCTGAACATAATGCCAATATTCACATTCTAACATCAATGTCAATATTCACCTCCTGTTATCAATGGAATATGATGTAGATATTAACAAAGTTGTTAGTATTGTTGCTTGTTGATGAAGAACCCCTAATCTTGGATGGTTGTCAACCATTTTTTGGTTCAATCTGAATTTTATTGTACATAATGTCAATATTTACATCGGATTGTTAGATATTGATAATGACTACAAACCAATGGTAAGCCTTACATCAATTTGTACACATCTTCCACAACCATTATATACACCTAAATTTCAAATTCTAACAATAACAACTTTGCATTTTCAGGGTGGATTGCGGGCCCGCAGTGTGTTACATCATCAGGGCGCATGTATACCGTGAGGAAATTGTTGACAGCCTTAATCGCTTTGAATGGTGTCAAATAAGAGACTCATTGTACACATTTTTCTGAATCACATAAAGACAGTGCAATATGAAAACCTATAGGTGGGGGGTGTCCACCTGTAATTGTTATCCATAATTGTTATCCACATTTAAGACAATTTAGTATGAATAGTTTTGACATATTGGAGCAGACTAGCTTAAGTGTAAATCAATTCTGTATCAATGCTTGTACTCCAAATTTTCATTCAATATATGTATATGCATTTTGAGGCCTATTTCATGTTAATCATTCACATGGATGTGAATATTACTTAAAATATTATTGTAACACAATGTGACTGGTATGAATATCATATTTCTTAACACATAAGTGAATATTCGCAGCAAATAATTTGATGATGTTAATAGTTACAGATGATGTGAATATTCACATCATATGTTTTTATGTTGTAAATGGTAACAGGCATGTCAACATTCACACCGCGGCCATGCATACATCATAATATACACAACAACATCCCGTTTTGCTATCAGAAAACGCTCACAATGACAATTCGTAATACAAATCTGAATATTCACATCAAATGATTTGGTAATGTGAATCGTTACAATGATATAAATATTCATGTTAACTACTTTGATGTTGTCAGTGATAACAAGAATGTGAATATTCACATCAAATAGCATATTGCAGATGATGTGAATATTCACATCATATGTTTTCATGTTGTAAATGGTAACAGACATGTCAATATTCACACCGCGCCCATGCATGCATCATAATATACACAACAACATCCCGTTTTGCTAGCAAAAAATACTCACAATGACAATTCATAATACAAATATGAATATTCACATAAATGATTTGGTAATGTGTTGGTAATGTGAATGGTTACAGTGATATAAATATTCATGTTAACTACTTTGATACTGTCAATGGTAACAGGAATGTGAATATTCACATCACATACATGCATGCCTCACAATATACATGACCAGGAAAAACCCATATCCCCATATAACGAACCAAAATTTAATTTAGATAATGATGTTGAAAGCAAGAAATAGATCATACAATCATTCATATATATTCACATTCTTAATGCGATGTGAATATTCACCACATTCAAAAAAACAAAGCCATAACTCAACTACATAACCAGCCAAAATCCATAACCCCATACAACCAAAAAAAACTTGCATGTCCATCAATTCTAGAAAATGAAATTGGAAGTAAAAAATAGAGCATACAACCCTTCATATAAATCCAATCACAAATGACATGCATCCATTACATACTAACCTTAAGACAATGTAATCAAACAGAGCACAGTATTCGTCTTCTCCAAATTCAAAAATCTCAATCTCTCAAAAAATAAAAAAAACCATTACACAAATCCTCCTCTGTATCTTCATAATTTTCGTCTCCATCTTCATCATTATCACTATTATTAACACCTCTTACAATTCCACCATTATAGCAATCCAAATCAAACCAAACACTCCTCATCTCTTTATAAAAAAAAGCTACATTACTGTATCAGAAACCTCATTCTTCACAATTCTAACACTCATTTCTTAAGCTTCCAAACAATATGAAATGTGAACATTCACATTGATTGACAGAAAAACCAAAAATAATGGCAGCAATAGAACTATAAATCCAAAAAAAAAAAAAAACTCGATCTCTCTGAAAACAAAAAATTATCACCCACATCTTCAGCTTCATCATATCACTATCATTAACAACCCGTGTAATTTTACCATTCCACCAATCCAAATCAAATTAAACCCATCTTCGAAGAACAAGTATTCAAATCTATCTCATCTTTCCCTTTGATTCAATCCAGTTGAATGTGAGTTTTAGTCAATCTATTGAACAAGTTTGTAAGCCATTACCCCTGTTTATTTGATTCAAATCCTTTTCTCTTCCTTTGATTTCTGGCTGAAATCATAACTATGACAAAAAAAAAAAAAAAAACAGAGCATAAACTCTGAATCGTCATCTTCTCTTCTACAGGAATGAAACTGTATCGCAATGAAACACTATCGCGAACTATGTGCTGTCGTCTTCTCTCTTATAGGAACGAAATCCTACCACAACAAAACAGAGAGAAACATGTATATTATTTTGTATATAATATATATCAACATATAGAAAAAAGGGTATAATAGTCCAATAAAAAATATAAATCAGGAAAAAAAGACCTTATGGAATAAAAGTATAAACACATGGGACTAATTAGGTTATAATTTTTCTTTGTGGACTTATTGGGATAGAATATCTCTAGATAGGATTTATCAATAAAAAACCCTATTTTGTAAATATTTTTTTGTACTATATTATTTTAATACATATATATATATATATTGACATAATACCAAAATAAATAAATAAATAAGACACACGTGTAACGCCTCTAAAATGTTAGCCGAAGAAGAATTTTAATTTTCCAATCACCAAGATCATATTCCGACTCAATAACTTCCATTTCAATATATGTACATGAAGTATATATGTAGTCTCATCACTAACATCATCATTAAATCTCTAAACCTTGTGTTCATTACATTCTAGAGATTTACAAACGTATTTCCACATGCAATTATACATTTAACATTTCTAAAATATGAATCTATAGCATGTGACACCACAATTTAATTACAAAGTAACGCCCTCATGGGCTACAAGTTCCAAGGTTTATGCTTGGTTACACAAAAATGGTTATCGAACCCATACATATAAAGCCCTTGGCTTTTCAAAATAATTACAACAAACAGGAAAGAGCCTTGTACTCCCAAAACACATTCCACGCCTTTAATTCTTCGAGATCACCACATCATTTTCTGCAAAAAATCCCATAGGATGAACACAAAGCCCAGTAAGAAAAATCTCAGCAAAGTATATGCATTTTATACAATTTCCTAAGAAGAATGCAATATGCTATGTCATGCTCAAAATGTATTTCTTATCTTTTGGAAATCTTGTGTACAATGCCAACTTGAAAACACAATGATCCAACAATTTCAATATAATTTCCAAGGGATGGTAAGTACGACTCAGATAATCCCTAGGTTGGTATCTGCAAGGAGGCATATCAAGCACTGCCAATCCCCACTTTACCGGTCTTTCATCGGAAATCACGTAGTACCTCATCCACGGGTGTTTTCGGTCTTTCACCGTGGACACTTAGGCCAACTTAACCAATACCAAACTACATTGCTTATCCGGACTTACCATCGTATTTACCCCAAAAAAACAAGTCAAGATAACCTTGTTTCACAAACAATTTCATTTCTCAAAACAATACTTTTCCAATGCAAAACTCAAATCAATAGCATTAATGATAAAATGCAATGGCAATGTAACAATAAAACAATGCATTAATATAGTCTATTTTCAATGTCACCTTACAATTCTCTATTGTGATCAAATTCTCACATCTATTGCCATTATAATATCATAACACACTTACAATAGATAAATAATATAATATCAACCTTCATACATTTCTCATATGTTCATCATCATTTTCTTAACATTTGCCCTTACCAAGACAACAATAACAAGTTATTTCCCAAGCTTCCCAAAATTAATAAATTCACATTTTCTCATGAGAGTTCTTCATTTAATACAACCATAAAAATTTCTCCCATCACTTACTCACATAACAATTATCAAGCATCAATTTCAAGATATCTCAACTTTTTTCCAAAATCCCCAAATTCTAGGGTTTCCACCAAAACAAGGTTTTTGTTCCATTTTTGAGAAGATTTTTCCAAAACAACACCCACACCTAAGAACGTAACTCACATTCTCAAAAGTTTTGGAAAAAATAGACAAAATCATCTTCTAACATCAACTAGGTTTCAACAACCCAAACTCATAGCTCAAACATGTCATAAATGCTTCAAACAAGCATAATCTTGCAAAAACATATATATGACTCAAAGATTATCCCTACCTCAAGCTTGGAAGATGAAGAGGAAGAAAACCCTAGAACTCAAGGTTGACAAAAATTCGATCCAATCGGTTATAAACGTAGCCCTTATCTCTTGAATTTGGTGTAAAAAGCCCTCTCAAATTCTTGGTAGATCTTGCCAAATCTTAGAAAGAAGATTGAAATTTGGTGGGTTTGTAGAGAGAAGGGAGAGCAAGGATGAATATATAGAGAGAGAGAGAGCTGAAAAAAAGTGGTCAAACACTTTTTTGGCATCATTTTTTAGGAAAAGAGCCTGAAATTCGAGACAGGACACGTTGAAATCTATACGTGCGGTTCCAATTTCGCATGAGTGGATCCAGATTGCTCTTCATGAGCGAATTTACACAAAGTGGACCCAGAATTTCACCAAAAATCCACACGTGCGGTTTCTCATTTCGCACGAGCGGAAATTCTACCTAGAAAACCCCCTTCCCTGAGTGGTTCCGCTTGAGCAGTTTCCCCTAATCGGCACGAGCGGTTTTGCCAGGCAGCCTAGAAAATGATTTTACACCCCAAGGCAAGTTCTAATGCCCAAAACTCGAAATTTTCAACTCGGAAACATTCAGAGAGGTTAAGTAAGACTAAAATAGAAATCTCAACGACTCAATACAATAATTCAAAATGCCGAACTCAAAACAAACTAACTGGATATGCAAAACCAGTCAAGTCAAGACCCGGGACTTCAAAACACAAATACACAATACACAACATGGACAAAATAGTCTTTTTCCAAGCTAATCCTCTCATTAGTTTTGAAACCCAACCCTTGAAGGTCTTTACTAATCTCCTCCTCCAAGGCCTATGACAGTACTGAGGGATTATGAATTCCCTTCCCTGTTTTGCAAACAAACATCATTATAGTGGGCCACGCATCTATCCTAATCCAATCCCCTCATCTATCACTCAAAACAAACGGGTCCTGAGAGTCCAAAGAAATTAGATAAGTGTTAATAACAACCCTCTAATGTTTCATTAAGACTTAGTTTGGTTAGGATGAAAATGGTAGAAAGTGAAAGAAATGGAAAAAAAAAATAAAAGTTGGGTTTGGTGGAGTTTTGTAAATATGATTTGAGAATATGAGTTGTATTTTGAGTTTGTGAGTTTTGAAATTATGATTTGAGTGTAGAAAATTTGTTTGGTTATAAGTTTTGAAAAAAGTTTTGAAAAGAATTTTAAATTGAGTGGAGAAATTTTGATGTGACATGTGATATTTGATACAAAAACTAATAACTCATAACCAAACGCACAACTTAAAATTCTATACAAAACTCATAAAAAAAAATTTTTAAATTCGAAAAATATTTTTTATTTAATATATAAAACATAACATGTGTCAATTCCAAAAAAAAAAAAAATTCACTGGCGGGGATGTCTGGGGGGTCGACCGGGGGGACATCCGGGTGACAGAGTTTTCAAAGCAAAGTGTGGAATTGATTTTTAAAAACCGTAAACAAACACGCAACTCAAAAACACACTTGGAATCACATTTCAAGAACACAATCAAACAGAGCTAAAATTTTTCTAAGTTTGTTTAGCAAGAAAATTAATTTTCTTATAGAACTCATAATAGCATGGTAACTAAACTTCCGATTTCTTGCAAAAAGAAAACACAGGAAAATATAAGAAAGTTTAAATTTGTTATAAAAGTAATTACTTATAATTAGAATTCTTATTTTCTTACAAAATTTTCATCTTAATCAAATTCATACTAAAAAAGATATTTTCTTTCCATTTTTTTTTTCTTCCACTTTACTTTCTACTATTTTCACTTTCTATAATTTATTTATTTTTAATCAAACGGAGCGTAAGTATGTATACAAACATAAATAGATGTGTGAAAATAAAATTTTTCATACTATTTGTTTTGTTGGTATACAATTTTTTTTTTTTTTTTGAAAAAATAAATATTTGTACATAACATAAACTGATAAACAAAAATAAATTGGAAATATATATTCGGTTAAACTGTTTATTTATTTATTTATTTTTATAAATTTATATATGAACATTTCACTTTTATAACGGTAAGAATTACCTAAAACGATTGAGAGTTGATTTTTTTTATTATGTTTTTTACTTAAAATTTTCACTGCCGTTTTTTTCTGGACTAAGGAGGCGTTCTCTCGCCGGTGCCGGTGGTTGATTCATCGCCTCCGCCGCGAATCCCTTCTTCATGTTCAACACCGGCGGTTGATGTTCGATCTCAACCTTCGCCATCGGAAACCGCTTGACGACCACCGCCTTCGAACATGAATTCTCCTTCTTCGCCACAGACGACAGGGTATGAAGATTGTGCATTTCATTCGGTTTACCCCCCCCCCCCCCCCCCCCCCCCCCCCTCTCTTTGGATTTTGTTTTTACAACGGTGGTTTGCAAATTAGCTTGTCTTAACTGCTTGTCTGAGACTGAAAAAAAAAAAAAAGAAGAAGATAATAATGAAGTATCGAGTATTAAGACCTTTTTACAAGGTCTGTATCGTTGGATTTTAGGCATTGGTTAATCAGAATCTGACGAAAGTCTGGTTAGATGATGAGAGAGAAGCAAAAATTAGGGAGGAGAGAGAAGACATGTGGCCGTGAGATAAAGGCAAAATTGGGCACAACCAGGATCTGAAACAAACATAACTATAACAGCTTTGACCCAGTCCAACCATGTCTAACAATGTAAATTGTTTAAGATCACTAGTTCATTTCTGACCTAAAAGAGAAAAGTCCAAGAATTAAATGGAAAATTGATTCAATTTTAGTTTTAAAAAAAATTCAAGAGAAATTTGAGGCATAATAATGATGTTTTGTTCTTGTAAGGATGACTATGACTTCCAAATTGAGTCAATTCTTCTAGTTAAAAAATTCAAGGGAAATTTGAGGCATAATAATGATATTATATTCTTGTAATGATGACTATGAATCCCAAATTGGTATTAACAAATATGGAGAAGACGAATGGCATAAACGGCTAGAGATTGTTGAGTGACAATCCAAATACATAGGATCCATTTGTATATCAACTCAACCAGAAACCTGCCATTCACACTAAACCCAATATGTTAGATCATGTCATGCATATATACAACAATATAGATTAGTATTATATATACAAGAGTTATGTTTGATGACTTGAAATTGTGCTCAGAGTTCCACAGAATGGGGTGGTCTTTTTTGGTAAAGTTTGCTATGTGGGTAGTGATAATTTTGGCTCAGGTCAATGGACACATTGGTGGTTGCTTGATGCAGACCATCTTCTCCCTACCTGGGTTGAGAAACCAGATCATCACAGTGAGTGCTGTGATTGGGAGAGAGTCACGTGTTATCGCACCACGGGGCACGCGACAGAGATCTTTTTTGCATAATGTAAAAGATGTATCATATGAAGATTTCAGAATTTGGTTTATAAATGCTTCCCTCTTCCTTCCTTTCAAAGAGCTTCAAAGCCTCACTTTGTCTTCCAATTCCTTCAGTGGTTGGACTGACAATGAAGGTATGCAAACAGCTACTATGTAGTCAACGAGTCTTTATATTTTACTTTTCTAAAATTACTACATTCTATAGTAGAAGAAAAATAAATTAAATGGAGAATAATTTTTAACTGAAAATATTAAACATAATTTATTTTTATTTTTTTATTTTTATTATTATTATTTTTTTTTACAAGTCTTATGTTAGATAAGGGGTGAGATTCTTTCCCAAAAACTACTTGTGAAGTGGGGGGATGGGTAGAGATTTTGGGATAGGTGATTCATCTCATTAAAAAACAAGTCATGCTAATATTAACAACTAATGAGCTGTCATGGTAGTAAGGGGGAAATTATCAAGAAGTTAGAATCTATATATTTTTTACACATCCTAGAACATTTAATTTTGGACATTTTTTACACATTTTAATGTATATATGTTGACCTAGACAAATTACAACTTGGACGATAATTGGCATTTAAAAAAAAATGTGACGGTCACATTTTTAAGTTACAAATCATTTCCTATAAGGCAATCTCCAATCCTTACTCTTTCTTTATTTTTTCATAAATTTTGAGTATAAATTCAGTTAAAAGCTTGATCTAATATGAAAATCACCAATTGAATAATCTAAAGAAATGAGTGTTTCAACCATCTTCAATCCTTACTCTTAACCATAGTTGAAAAAAAATATGACGGCTGAGCATTTGATGAAAGAATTGAGTGCCTTGATTTGATGAAAAAATTAGTTCTCCCTTTAATTGATATTGATACAGGTTTTATGAAATGGTTGGAGGCTTGGACTTGGAGCTCATTTTTAACTATATTTTTCGTCAAATTTGAGTTTGACAAATAATTGTAGATGTTGAAGACTACATTTTTTCTACAGATGATCTAAAATTAAAAAAAATTAAAAAAAATAAAAATATTGTTTCCTATTTTTGTTTTTGTCAATCTGCCTAGATAACAAACAAAAGAAAAATGTTTATTTTACATTTACCTTCATATAGAGGGATTTGAAATGGGTAAGTCTAAATACACCCACAAAGCTCAATTCTCCGCATCGCCTTCGTGATGAAACCCAATTCTCAATAGTCTCAACTCATGACTCGTGGCTCGTCGACCATGTGAGTTGTGAAAATGCCAAAAAAGAAAAAAAAAAAAAAAAAAGTTGTACTTGTGAACTGAAACCAAAGGACCTTTCTGCCCAAAAATTCATCACTTTTTAAGGGTAACAGTATTTCCTATTACTTGCAAAAATTTGTATTCGAATTGTGATGACTGTGCTCCTCTTTGCGAGATTGAAAGATTGTCAAATTTGAATCGTGTACACCCATGAATACACTGCGACAAATACACAATCCAAGAAGATAATATCAATCTGAATACACTGGCACAAATGTGCTGACTTGATGAGACATCACTTATACAAGACTTTACTACACTCTCATGACACCTGACACACCTCACTCGTGCTATTTCACTTACACGTTTTGTATGTATATATCTCACACTTTTTTTTGTATTCACTCTCACACACACCAAGACTTATCCCTACTCTCAGTCTCGTTTTGGGAATCATCTTTTTTAGTCAAAAAGTTAAAAATTTATTAAATTAATTAAAAAGTCAACAACTCATATTAAAAAGTCAAAGATTATCTTTTCTCTCTACTTTTTACATATCTTTTTGTAAAAAGTCAAAAAATCATCCTAAATATATTAATTTTTTTTAGCTCATATTTTAGCCAAATAGCCAAAAAATCACTAAATTAGCATGTTCCCAAACGAGACCTCACTACTATTGGGGTATATCTCTTTATTGAAATTTGAGACTCAATTGGTTTGTTAAATTTTTTTTAATTGGGTTTGGTTTAAATATAATATATTTTATATATTATATCTAATTTGTGGAAACTCAATTCAGTTTAGAAACAACTAAGATTTTTGATAAAAAAAACTCTAGATTCACAATACATATTTTTGGTATTGTTTTTCCCAACTGAAAAGTGTTGTGCCGCTGCTATAGAGCAATTGAAAATTAATTTGGGGAATCAAATTTTGGGTGAGTGAAAAGTGTTACTTTTCGACTGTCGAATTTGAAGTTCTCTATCCTGCATTTTATTGCTTTTTTGAAGCACTGTACGTGTGCATCTTGATTGCTTTGGTTCGATTGATGTTTGATAACACTTGTGGGGATGTGGTTTGGAAATACTCTTCTGATCTTGGGAGACGCTCGTGATCCTCTGCTAGTCACCTGAAAAGGAATAAAAGCACCGGTCAGGGGTGCCGGAATTAGCACTCCGACGGGCAAGTCAGTCTCTGCACTCAAGATTACTTGTATTCTAAGTTAAGTGTAATAGTTCTCACATACCTTTCTAGAACTGAAGATCTTGTATTTATAGTACTCTCTTTGGGCCTGGCCTAATCCTAGTCCTTCACATGTACTTCTACTTGGCCCTTGTTTCACTGGTAGGAATGCTGGCTATTTTATTCGGCCCTTCAATTGAATAGGGTTAATGCCGAATAGAGGTCATGTTCTGGACTAGACTGGTCCACTCCTGTTGGTCAAAAATCTATTCGGCTCTCACAATTGCCCCCTAAACACCCCACTAGCATCAATTAGTCAGCGTGTTTGGCTTCTAGTCTGGAGGTTAAAAATTCGACGGTTACTCCTCTTCCCGACACGTGTCAGAACGCGTACATGCTTTTTGGTCATTGTAACGCTTTCCCGCCCCTTTGTACACTGCCTCCATTTAATACGATTTGAATTTGTCTCTTCGAATGTATGTTCTGAATACTCAAAGATATCTGGCTCGCCTTCTAGCGCAACTCCTATATTTCGCGGCTTCTGCAACCCCTTGTTTCTCGCTCTTTCCTTTGTCTCCTGTAAGTTTTCTTCTCCTTCATTTTTGATCCCCCTTATTTATCTGCTTTTAGTTTTCCATATTCCTTGGGTTGGCCAAAATGGCAAAACATCTGAAGAAGCTCCTTTCTGCGGATCGAATCTCCGACTTTCGACGCCATTTCTCCATCCCTGACGACGTCCATCTGTCACTTTTGGCAGACAGCACCACTGATATGGTGAAGGAAGATAAGAGCACAATCGTCTTTCCTCTCCTATCAATTGCTGAGGGCGGCGTCCGTTTTCCTCTTCACCCACTTTTGAAGGCCGTTCTTCGGTACTGGGGTCTCATCCCTTCCCAGCCCAATGTGAACTTCTTTCGCATCATAATGGGGATTGTAGAGATAAATCGGCATCTTAGAATTAATTTAGGTATTCCCGCTATTCGGCACTGTTATGTCCTAGCCAAATCTACTGGCCGGCTAGGACGCTACTTTCTTAGAGCCAAGGATACTGATCATCACTTAGTGACCATGCTTGCCAGCTCTGGCAAGCGTGTCGATGACGTGATGGTCGTTGTCCGCGGCAATTGGGAATTCGGCGAAGGTGAAGATCGCCTAGACCTTGTGCCAAGGCGAAAAGGCAAACCAGGTGGCCGATCAGATCACTTTGTTTCTATTATTTACATATGTATGTATTCGGCACTAAGCTCATCTAATCGTTTTGTTTATACAGGCAGCGACTTGAAGAGAGTGTTGGTTTCAGACGACGACGTTGTGCTTGCAGAAATTAAAACCGCGCTACAGTTCGTCAACCGTCCAGACCTTCAAAAACAAGGGAGGGCAGCCCATATTCTCTTGTGGTACGAGCCAACTTACACAACGTTCTTGGCGGCATACAATATTCTGATCGCGCGAGGCGACAACTATCTTACAACCCTCATCTTCCCTAGCTTAAAAAACTTGAGACAGATCAGCTTAGAATCATCTGATTCTGAACACGTAGAAAAACAAGTAGCCGAACCAATTGCCGAGGACCCGGACCAGTTGGCCGCGGAAGTTGACGAAGCTATTAATTTGGCCTTCGAGGAAGCCGGATTGAACTCTTCTGACCCTCCATCTACATTAGGCCGATGGGACGCCTTCGAAGATATTTTTACAAACTTGGGAGACCTTCCCGGCGATTTTTCTGAGGATATGGCTGGAGAAAATCTTACGCAGATGGCACGAAAAAGAAACGCCGAACGTATGGCCGCCCAACAAAAGGCCATAGCCATCTGTTCCAGACTTGCCCCGACTGAATCTGTTGCCCCTACTGTTGTAGAAGAAACGGCTCACGTTGTCATGGCCGAGACGAAAAAGGAGGTCAAGCACCCGATTGTAGAAGGGCAGTCGATTTCGGAGGATCGGGGCAAAAAACGAAGCGCTGAGGGCGAGGACGGCTCCAAAGAGGGCTCCATTGAAAAACGGCCACGCTTAGAGGAGTCGGCTGTGGTTGCTCCTTTCGTTATTGAGCCAAAGATGAAAAATATGCCGATCTCCTCCGAAGCGTCGGCTTTGAAAGATCCAGCTGTGGCACTGAACTTGGCTGCCTCAGTTTCCTTGCCGGCTGACAAGGCGACCTTTCATACCGAGCCGGATTTGGTGACGATAGCATTAGCCGCCCAGTCGGCTCGTCTAGTACGTGACTAACTCTTTGGTTTGGTTTGCATTCGATGTTTCTTGGCATATGACAATCCTTTGCTTTGCAGACGGTTGGAAGGATCGCCAAATTGGGTCGCCGCCAGCATGACGCTTTTGAAAGGATTGGCCGTTTGCAATCTGAAGTCGAGGGTCAAAGGAGCAGGGTGGAGTTTGAAGCAATGAGAGCTGCGATGGAAAGTGTGTGGGCCGAGGTTGAGAAGGAAAGGGCCAGGACTGCTAATCAACTCAGATCTGACGCCGAGGAGAGGGCAAACGCGAGCGAGGAATCGCTCAAGTTAGCCAAGGAGGCGCTTGCCAAGCTAGAGGCCGAGTTGGGAGAGTTGAAGCAGGCTAAGGAGAAAGCCGACTCTGAGGCTTCGGCGGCGTTCGAGGCTGGGAGGAGCTCCGCCCTTAATGACTATGTAGAAGAAGTCCCCAAATTCGAGAATCTTGGATTCAAACACGACTAGCTCAAAGCCCTTGCTGCCGCTGGAGTTACATTGGCCACGCCAATTCCATACGAGCAAGTGGACGTTGAGCCGCTTGAGTCTGACCCTGAGACTTGATTTGGGAGACATTCTAGTTTTGTTAGGTTTTTCTCAATTTCAATGTATGTTTTTGTTTAGTAGATTTCTGTTAGTTCAAGGTAATTTTCATGTATAAATTAGTTACTACCTACGCTTAATTTATTAATGAAAATTTCCTTTTCATTTCATAATTCATTGTACGCAGTTTTTGATATTAACGAACAGTTTTGCTTTTGCTTTTCACTATTTTGGATAAAATGATCACTGTATGTTGTGCTTGCTAATTATCGATCCGATGGGAAGTAGGATCATGAGATGAGTAAATTAAATATCCCATTGCATAGTTGCCGATTAGATAACGGTGTAAATCCGAATAAGTAAATCTTAGGCAGTGAGCTTTTGGTGCCGAATAAGATTAGTTCATGGGTAATGTACTAGTGAATCGGTTCATGGGGCGGCTGAGGCACACAAGCCGAATAGATTGATGAATCTGTCCTTACCCCAGTTGGTTTATGAACATTAGACGCCGAATAACATGCACTCATGTAGTACTGATGTATTGATTCATGGAGCGGCTGGGGCACACAAGCCGAATAGATTGATGAATCTGCCCTTGCCCCAGCTGGTTCATGAACGTAGAACGCCGAATAATAGAGAGGGCGATTGGGGCACATGACTCGATCGGCGTCGGGCTGTTGAGATTTCGGTATTAATGAGATTGCCTCGGAGGTGCTGCCTTCGTAGGGAGTAAATAGGTGTGTACTTCGTGAACGAAGGTCTTATTTATATGTTTTCACAGCAACTCAGTCCAGTTCTTAGTGGAAAATTAAACAAGTGCGAATGTCAAATAAACTTTTCTTTAACAGTAGAGGTGAAGCGAAGACACTAGCTGAGCTGGGAGGAAACATGAATCGAAGTGGTGAACCTTCACGCACGGGCAGTAGGACTTCGAGGGATCGGGAGAGACACCAATCTCCCCGTCGTCGAAGTAGGTCACCTAGGAGGGACAAGCAGCCACAGCGCAAGTCTCTTCAACCTCGTCCTGGAAAGGAATTCGACGCGACTCCTCGCCCGTTAAGTTTCGCGGTCTTCGTGGGTAATAGACTAATGATAGAGGCGGATTCGATCATTCGAGATTCAAATGTGGCAGTCGAGTTTGCGCGACTGATCTTTCCACCTGAAGTTCAGCAATCAATGGTAGGTCGGCAGGACTTCGAAGTGTTTCGTGAAGGCGTTCACGAGGCGGTGAAGGGACTGTACACTACTTATGAGATCGGCATGCGTCTCCGAGCCGCTCGTCGTGATATAGAACAGAGAGATGAACATATTCGGAAGTTAGAAGCTCGCGTCGAGAAGGCCGAGCGTGAGCTTAGGAAAATCAAGTCCACCGAGCCTCAATTGGCCAGCCACCCAAACCCAGTTGTGGAAGAGAGGGTTACTCAAAGGCTGATTAGTGATGCGATCGCCGATCGAAACACGGCCAGCATGTTCGCGATCGAGACTGCGAGGGCGGCGACCTATGAAAAAGGCTTCCACGATGGCCGAAAGGTCAGAATTTAGAAGACCAAGGAGAAACTCGTCGAAGAAGTCTGCCGATATGAAAATCATGGATTTAGGCACGGTTGGATCAACGCACTTCAGCAAGCCGAGAGTCTCCAGGCAGCAAGGTTGGATTCGGCGCTTCCGTTGTACCAACAAAATGATTTCCCCTTCTCCGCTTTCGAAATTGAGAAGAGTGATGATGAAGAAGCCGCCGAACCGAAGAAAACCTTGTAATGATTACGTAGATTGAAAGTGAAATTATTATTTATTGGCTGATTTTAATAAAATGCTTAGTTCTCAATTTGTAGGATACTTGTTATTTATATTAGTACACATTTTATTCCGAATGTACGCATGTTTTAGATTACGTTTATGTGGCTTGAACAATCTTATAAAAATATTTGCATTTTTCGGCCTTTGTTTACGGAGGCTTTAATTTGGATAATAGTACATTGTCTATTTCAACTGTTTGTTTCGTTGTAGTTTTTATTCGGCACACGAGTGTTCGTATGTTTTTTTTCGGCCCAAAGACGTCATGCGCCGATGGGGCTCCGAATCCGGAGTCTTTAATTGGCCAATCGTGATATCCACGAAGGGCACTCCAAATCCAGAGGCTTTTTCGGCCCAAAGACGTCATGCGCCTATGGGGCTCCGAATCCGAAGTCTTTAATTGGCCAATCGTGATATCCACGAAGGACTCTCCGAATCCGGAGGCTTTTTCGGCCCAAAGACGTCATGGACCGATGGGGCTCCGAATCCAGAGTCTTTAATTGGCCAATCGTGATATCTACGAAGGGCGCTCCGAATCCGGAGGCTTTTTCGGCCCAAAGACGTCATGCGCCGATGGGACTCCGAATCCGGAGTCTTTAATTGACCAATCGTGATATCAACGAAGGGCGCTCTGAATCCGGAGGCTTTTTTGGCCCAAAGATGTCATGCGTCGATGGGGCTCCGAATCCGGAGTCTTTAATTGGCCAATCGTGATATCCACGAAGGGCGCTCCGAATCCAGAGACTTTTTCGGAACACCTTTGAATTGGATATTGAGAATAAATAGGGATCTTTGCATTACAGAAAATGAGATGTACATGGCGAACCATTCAGAACAAGTATCATGCCCCACAAGTCGGGTCAATGATAAAATTTGCGTAAATGCGTCGAATTCCAAGGTCGTGGCAGACTCCTCCCTGACATGTCTTTGAGCCGATATGCCCCTACTCCTGCAATCGAATCGATCTGATATGGGCCGTCCTAATTAGGACCCAATTTTCCATCAGCCGGTTTCTTGGCAGTTGGAAGTACCTTCTTCAGGACCAACTCTCCTGGTGTGTAGCGGCGCAGCTGAACACGCTGATTATATGACTTGGCAAGCTATTGCTAGTACCGCGCCATCGACGCAAGGGCACGGTCTCTTCGTTCTTCGATCAGAATCAAATCCAATGCCAGCATAATGTCGTTTCGGCCCATATCAAAAACTTGAGATTTCAAGGTTGGGTGGCCGATCTCCAGGGATATGATCGCCTGGGTTCCAAAGCATAGAGCAAACGGCGTTTCTCCAGTAGATCACCTCGGCGTAGTTCGATGAGCCCACGATACACTCGGCAATTCTTCGACCCATTTGCCTTTAGCTTTCTCCAGTCTCTTCTTGATACCGTCCAAGATGGATTTATTAGAGGCTTCGGCTTGACCATTGATTTGTGGGTAAGCCAGTGTAGAAAAGTAAGGCCGGATACCATATTTGCTGCACAGCTTTCGGTAGACGCCACAATCAAACTGGGTGCTGTTGTCTGAGATAAGAGCTCTTGGAATGCTGAATCGTGTTATGATATTTCTCTATACAAAGCGCTTAACATCAGCATCTCAAATGTGCGTTAATGCCTCCGCTTCGACCCATTTTGTGAAGTAATCTGTCGCGACGATCAAGTACCGCTTGATTCCTGGGGCCCTCGGCAATGGTCCTACGATATCAAGCCCCCACTGGGCGAACGGCCAGGGACTGGTAATGGAGCTCAACTCTTCAGCAGGCAGGTGGGTTAGCGGGGAGAACTTCTGACATTGTTCACATTTCTTCACATAGCATTCGGCGTCAACTCTCATTGTCGGCCAGTAATACCCTTGTGTTATAGCTCGATGGGCCAAAGATCGCCCGCCAGAATGGGCACCATAGCTGCCTTCATGTATTTCAGTCAGAAGCTCTTCTACTTTGTCAGGGTGCACGCATTCCAGATATGGACCAAAGAGGGATTTTTTATAAAGCCTTCCCTGCGGATCCAAGTAGTATCGCAGGGCTTTGTTTCGTAGCTTGTGCGCTTCTTTCTTGTCCTCTAGGAGCTGTTCGGAAGACAGGAATGCGGCAATGGCATCCATCCAACTTGGTCGAGATTCTATAACATTGACCTAGACTTCCTCCGAAGGGCTGATGCTTGGCTCCGGGATGAAGCCCACTTAGATGGTCCGTTTAATCTCTGAGTTAATGGCGAAGGCTAGGCAGGCAAGGGCATCTGCATGTGTGTTCTGATCATGTGTTATCTGGTTTAATTCATGATGGTCGAATTTTGCCAGCAAGGAGTTGGCCGTTTTCATGTAAGCCGCCATACGGTCGTTTCTTGCTGCGTACTCCCCCTTTAGCTGGTTGATCACCAGTTTTGAATCGCAAAATACAAGCAAGCGCCGAGCACCCAAAAGATGTGCATTCCGCAAACCGGCTAGAAGGGCTTCGTATTCGGCTTCGTTATTTGACGCTTCAAAGCTGAGCTTGACGGCTTGCTCAATTATTGCGGCGTCGAGGGCCATGATCACAACTCTGACTCCGCTGCTCCGGTGATTGGATGATCCATCACAGTACAACTGCCAAATGTCCCCAACATAAATTCTCCTGTTCGGCTCCGGTCAAACTTCATCGGACTTGAAATCGGCAAGACCCCCCGTGAATTCGGCGATAAAGTCGGCTAGGACCTGTCCCTTGATTGGTGTTCTAGGTAGAAACTGAATGTCGTACTGGCCGAGTTCAAGAGCCCACTTTGAAACACGTCCTGATACTTCTGCACTTCGTAGTACTGATCGGAGGGGATAGTCTGTTAGCACCCCAATGCTATGTCCTTGGAAGTAATGCATCAGTTTTCTTGCCGCCATGACTAGGGCTAGGATTAGTTTTTCCAGCAGAAAGTAGCGTGTTTCGGCGTCAACCATTGCCTTGCTCACATAATACACTGGTCGCTGCTTCCCCAGCTCTTCATTTATCAGTACGGCACTGACGGCCCTATCGGAAACTGCCAGATACAAAATGAGCGGGTCACCAGCAGCAGGTGTTGTTAAGAGGGGTACTGAGCGGAGGTAAGTCTTAAGACCGTTGAAAGCGGCTTTGCATTCGGCGGACCATTCAAAAGCCTTGCCCTACCATAGAGTATGGAAGAATTGTCAGCAGCGATCTGTAGACCGACTGATGAACCTGTTCAGTACGGCGACCATCCCCATTAACTTTTGAACCTCTTTTACTGAACGAGTGGAGCTGAGTTCCAAGATTGTTGTGATTTGCCTCGGGTTGGTCTCGATTCCCTAGTGGTTGACAATGTAACCCAAGAACTTGCCGGAGCCGATCCCAAACACACATTTGGAAGCATTCAACTTCATTTTGTATTTGATGCTGAACGTCTCTTTTAGATCGGTTAGATGAGTTTGCTCTTCTCTGGACTTGACCACCATGTCATCAATGTACACTTCCATAGTGTGGCCGAGTTGCTCCTTGAACATAGCCGTGACCAATCTTTGGTAAGTTACCCCTGCATTCTTCAGCCCAAAAGGCATAACCTTATAGCAGTAGGTTCCTCTTGGGGTGAGGAATGCAGTTTTTTCTTAGTCCTCAGGATGCATGGCGATCTGATGGTAGCCTTTGTAAGCATCGAGGAAGCTCATACGCTGATGGCGTGTCGTTGCATCTACAAGTTGGTCAATTCTGGGTAGGGGAAAACAGTTCTTGAGGCAGGCTTTGTTTAGATCCGTGAAATCGACGCACACTCGCCAAGTCCCATTTTTCTTCTTCACAACCGCTGTATTAGAGAGCCATGTAGGGTAGGTCACTTCTTTGATTGCCCCGGCTTCAAGTAGCCTGTCAACCTCCTCAACAACGGCGGCAGTGTGCTCTGCGGCTGACCGCCGACTTTTCTGAATAATCGACTTGCATTTACAGTCAACATTCAAACGTTGTTGTGAGACGGACGGATCTATACCCGGCATCTCGTATAGAGTCCATGCAAAAACGTCAAGGTTGCTCAACAGGAAAGAGATTAGCTGCTGTCTGTCGGCTTGACTCAGGGAGGCGCCGACCATGAAGAACTTCTCTGGGCTTCCGTCAACTTCAACCCGGTCTAGGACTTCCGTGGCCTTTTCACTTGGAAGCCACCCAACGTCGTCGAGGCTCTCGCGATCTATTATCTCAATAGAGTTCACTTGCACCTCCTTTGGCGTCTTTTGAGCAAGGAGATAACATGCTTGTGCCGATTTCTGAGAGCCACGGATTTGCTCAATGCCGTGTTCTGTGGGGAAGCGTAGCAGCTGATGATAGGTGCTTGGCACGACCTGCAGAACATGCAACCAGGATCGCCACATGATGAGATTATATGGCGATGGCAGCCTGACGACCAAGAATTCCACATCCACTGTTCGGGAGCCAGCTCGGACTGGTAGTGTGATTTTCCCCAAAGGGTATTCTGGATTGACGTTGAAGCCGAATAATAGATAAGGAGTCAGAGAGAGATCTGATTCTGAGAAGCCGAGCTTGGTGAATGTCTTGTAATACATAACCTCTGATGTGCTCCCCGGATCAATGAGTATGCGCTCAACGGTGAATCGGTTTACGCGTAACTCAATTACCAAGGGATCGATGTGAGGAAGTGTCACTCCGGCCAGATCTGAATCATCAAAAGAAATGCTTGCAGCTTCGTGGGGCCATTTAGCTGGAGTAAGTTGATTTTGAGGGTCGAGATTCGACTGAATCGTATGCACTGTGGATGAAATTGGCAGGCTGTATATCATGTGGATCACGCAAAGTGGAGAGAAATCCTGTCTCAAGGCTATTGCTTTGGTTGAGTTGCCCTTTCGGACGTACTGTTGTAGCCGACCATCCTGTACCAAGTCCTCCAGGTGATCCTTCAATGCATAACAACTCTCAGTTTCATGGCCATGATCCTTGTGATACTCGCACCGCCTATCCCGTCTTCGAGTGTCGGGAGGTCCTATCATCTTCGACGGCCACTTGAAGAACGAACGATGTTGGATTTTGGACATAACCGTGCTGATCGGTTCTGACAACTCAGTGTATTTCTTGTCATGCCTTGTGCGCCTGTTGTTGATTTGCAGTTGTTCATTCGCTCGGTGGGAGCATTGGTCGCTTGATCGGCGAGAATCTCGTCTCTTATCTCGCTTCGCCCGATGCCATGGTTCAGGGCTCTAAGGTGCTACAGAATTTAATGGCTGAGTAATTTCAGCAGGAGCCGTCTTGTTGGTCACATTGCCGACTTTAACCCTCAAGGCATCATCTTCCACTTTACAATATTCTTCAACTTTCTTTATCAACGACCAAACTGTTTTGAGGGGCCGTCTGGTCAAAGAGCTGCGAAGGGCATTGTCGGGATGCAGCCCCATCTTGAAGGCGGTGATGGCCATGGAGTCATTGCAAGCATCGTCTACCAGATTGAAACATTCCCAATACCGCGCCGAATAGGCACGAAGGGTTTTCCCCGGTTGAATCTGCATTGCCCAGAGGGAACCAGCTTGCTTTGGCTGGACCTCATTAGTGATAAACCTTGCCCTGAAGGATTTTTGGAGTTGGTGAAAGTTTTTAATCGAAGCCGGCTCCAGTTTGTAATACCACCGGACAGTTAGTGGTCCCAAACTGCTCGGAAATATTCTGCACATCAAAGCCTCAGCATCTGCATGCATTGTCATGGCTTGCTTGTAATGGCTGATGTAATCGGTGGGGTCTGATTTACCGTCGTACCAGGTGAATGACGGTGCTTTGAATTTCTTGGGTAGCACTGCCTTTGCAATCCGTCGTACAAAAGGATCGTGTTAATCTTCATCCGAACTGTTTCTTCTTCGCTTATGCCTTATACGGGGACTCTCTTCAGAAGAACTGGAAGTTTCAGATCGTCCCTTCTTCTTGGGCTCCAGGGATAATGAGTCGGAGTTGCTATCAGTGTCTTGTTGTCGGGCTCGAGATCGTCGACCATCTGCCCTCACAGGTCGTTCCGGGCCTTGGTGTATAGCTTGTTTGGACTTCGCCACCTCCAAGGCCAAATCCTGACAGAGACGTTCGTTCTCTGAGATCATGTTCTCCAACCTTTGTTTGTTTTGCTTTTCTTGTTCCATGATCGCTTACATTGCTTCATGCTCTGGAGTCGAGGGTGAGGCGAAGTTCAAAGCGCGTCTGACGGGGATAGTCTCCGGTCCAAGCATGTTTTTCGGAGTGAGGTCGTCTCTCTGCGTGGTTTCATCAGTGACTATCGGAGGGTCTTCCGTTACACCTGCCATGGATGTGTTTGAGTATTCCTACAGACGGCGCCAATTGTGGGGATGTGGTTTGGAAATACTCTTCTGATCCCGGAAGACGCTCGTGATCCTCTGCTTTGTGGGAGCCGAATAGATTTTGGACCAACAGGAGTGGACCAGTCCGGTCCAGAACATGACCTCTATTCGGCATTAACCCTATTCAATTGAAGGGCCGAATAAAATAGCCGGCATTCCTACCAGTGAAACAAGGGCCAAGTAGAAGTACATGTAAAGGACTAGGATTGGGCCAGGTCCCAAGGCCCAAAGAAAGTACTATGAATACAAGATCTTCAGTTCTAGAAAGGTATGTGAGAACTATTACACTTAACTTAGAATACAAGTAATCTTGAGTCCAGAGACTGACTTGCCTGTCGGAGTGCTAATTCCGGCACCCCCGACCGGAGCGTTTATTCCTTTTCAGGTGACTAGCAGAGGATCACGAGCGTCTCCCAGGATCAGAAGAGTATTTCCAAACCACATCCCCACAATACTGATTTGGATTATTATTTTGGGTCTTCTTCAATTCTGGTTCTGAAGATTTTGATTCATTTATTTGATGAGGTCCTTCCTCTTTATTTATTTGTGATTATTTGGAATTCACCTAAGGGTGATTTTGTGAGACCATTCGTGTCTCATTTGTAATCGTTTGGAAACTTATTTGGTTGATAGTGGAATCAAATTTCGATCCCGTGGACATACGTCACATTGAGGGAACCACGTAAAAATTCTTATGTTGCCTTTGATTTAATTTTTTCGCATTAGTTTTTATTCCCATTTATTGATTTACTTGTGGGAAATCATCGATTTTCCCTAACAACTGGTATCAGAGCTTACGGTTTATTTTGGTCTATTTATTTGTGTAAATCAATGGAAGGGAATGTGGGTCGTATGTCTAGCTTCAATGGAAGCAATTAGGTAACTTAGAAAACTAAAATGGATGACCTATTATTTTGTAAAGATTTGTATGGACCTATTGAAGGTGATAGTGGCAAACCCGAAGGTATGAAAGATGATGAATGGAAGAGGCTTAATCGAAAAGCCGTTGGTGTTATCTGTCAATGGATTGATGACAGTGTGTTTCATCATGTTGCTACTGAAACTTCAGCACATGATTTATGGAAAAAACTAGAAGGCCTTTATGATAGGAAATCAGTCACAAATAAAGCTTTTCTGTTTCGTAAGTTGGTTAATTTAAAATATAAAGAGGGCAGCCTTATTCCGGAACATCTGAATGAAATAAAGAGTATTGTTAACCAACTTGCTTTTATGAAAATTATTTTTGATGATGAGTTGCAAGCTTTGATGCTACTTAGTTCTTTGCCCGAAAGTTGGGAGACTTTGGTTGTGACAGTTAGTAATTCGGTGCCCGACGGAATTGTCACAATGGACCAAGTCACTAGTAGCTTGTTGAATGAAGAAACTAGAAGAAAATCAGTGGGTTCCTCTCATTCGGAAGCATTCGTTGTGAGAGGCCGAAGCAAAACAAGGGGGAGGAGTAAGACTCCTCATGGTCATGATCAAAGCCGTGACAAATCAAAATATGGTTCTTTTTCAAAGAAAGACATGGAGTGCTATTATTGCCATGAAAAAGGGTACATGAAGCGAGAATGCCGAAAGCTCAAGAACAAGGAGAAAAGGCGTGACAAAAGTGTGGATAAGAAGCAAGAAGACACAACAGCAGTTACTACCGATGATCTCATGGTCGTTTGTAAAGATGATTGTATCAATTTTGTGGGCCAAGAGAGCAATTGGGTGATTGATTCTGGTGCTTCTTTTCATGTGACTTCTCGAGTTGATTTCTTCACTATCTACATCAAAGGAGATTATGGTTCTGTTCGAATGGGTAATGAAGGTTTGTCCAAGATTATTGGCATGAGTGATGTTTGCTTGGAAACAAATTTGGGCTGCAAGTTGTTGCTTAAAGATGTGAGGTATGTTCTTGACATTCGCCTCAATTTGATCTCTACTGGGAAACTAGATGATGAAGGCTTCAACAACAAATTTGGTGATGGAATATGGAAGCTCACAAAGGGTTCTTTAATGGTGGCTAAGTGCAAGAAGACTCATATACTTTATTCGATGCAAGGAAAATTTTGTAAAGGTGTTGTCAATGCACTTGAAGATGATACTTCTACCGAATTGTGGCACAAGCGGCTTGGCCATATGAGTGAAAAGGGGCTATAAGTTTTGTTCAAGAAAGTGCTTCTACCCGGTTTGAAAGGTACACATCTTAAAAATTGTGTTCATTGTTTGGCGGGTAAACAACATAGAGTTTCTTTTCATAAAAATGTTGCTTCTAGAAAAGAAAATGTGTTGGAGTTGATTCATTTGGATGTTTGTGGTCCTTTAAAAGTTAGAACACATAGTGGTGCACTTTATTTTGTTATTTTCATTGATGATTATTCAAGGAAAGTTTGGGTTTTTCTACTAAAAACTAAAGATCAAGTTCTAGAAGTATTTAAACATTTTCAGGCCATGGTTAAAAGAGAAACATGACAGAAATTGAAGTGCATCCGATCAGATAATGATGGTGAATACATTGGGCCATTTGATGAGTATTGTCGCAGCCAAGGTATTCGGCACCAAAAGACAGTTAAAAAGACTCCTCAACAAAATGGCGTTACCGAAAGGACGAACCACACCATTGTGGAAAGAACAAGGTGTTTGCTTTCACAAGGTAAATTGCCAAGATCCTTTTGGGGTGAGGCAATGAAGAAAGCGATTGACGTGATCAATTTGTCTCCTTCCTATCCTTTGAATAGTGATGTTCCAGAAAGAGTTTGGACCAGTAAAGATGTGCCTTATGAGCACTTGAGATTGTTTGGTTGCCGAGCTTTTGTTTACATTCTAAAGGATGAGAGGTCCAAGCTTGATAGTAAGTCAAGACAATGTATTTTTCTTGGCTATGGGCGTGATGAATTCAAGTATAGATTGTGGGATCTGATCGACAAGAAAGTCATTCGAAGCCGTGATGTTGTGTTTCTTAAAGACCAAACAATTGAAGACTTTGGCAAAGGTGATCAACCGGAGTCAAAAACTAGTGATCTCATTGACATAGATCCATCTCTTTCATCTTCAGTTGATGATGAAAATGGGGGAGATGTACAGCCACCTATTGAAGATGTAGAGGATGATGCTAATCCTAATGAAGTTGAGCCAGAACTTGAGGAAGAGCATCCAACTCAAGAACCGTCATCACAACTTGAGTTGAGGAAATCTACAAGGGACCGACAACCTTTAAGCAAGTATCCTCCCAATGAATTTGTATTGATTTCCGATCAAGGGGAGCTTGAGAGCTACCAAGAAGCAATTGAGCATGAAAAGAAAAGTGATTGGAAAAAGGCCATGGAAGAGGAGATGAATTCTTTATTTGAAAATCACACTTATGATTTAGTGAAGTTGCCTAAGGGGAGGAAAATTCTAAAAAACAAGTGGGTTTTCAAATTGAAGAATGATAGTAAGAATCTGAGATACAAAGCACGTCTTGTTGTGAAAGGCTTTGGACAAAAGAAATGCATTGACTTTGATGAGATTTTCTCATCGGTTGTGAAGATGTCTTCTAGTCGGGTTGTACTTGACATGGCTGCAAGTATGAACCTTGAAGTTGAACAACTTGATGTGAAGACTGCATTTCTTCATGGTGATCTTGAAGAAGAAATTTACATGGAGCAACCAAAAGGTTTTGTGAAAAAAGGGAAAGAAAATTTTGTTTGCAAATTGAAAAAAAGTTTGTATGGTCTCAAGCAAGTTCCGTGGCAATGGTACAAAAAATTTGACTCTTTTATGATGAATAATGGTTTTTCTAAAACCACTTCGGACCATTGTGTGTTTGTGAAAAAAAATTCGGATGGTAAATTTATTATTCTTTTGCTTTATGTTGATGACATGTTAATTGTGGGTCAAGATTCTACCATGATTAACAAGTTGAAGTTAGAGTTGAGTAAATCTTTTACTATGAAAGATTTGGGACCGGCAAAGCAAATGCTTGGTATGAAAATTGTTCGTGATTGCAAAGAGGGGCTGATTTGGTTGTCTCAAGAAAGCTACATTGAGAAAGTTCTTGAGAGGTTTAACATGGATAAAGCAAAGCCGGTTGGTTGTCCACTTGCGGGTCACTTCAAACTTAGTTCGAATCAATGTCCTACAAGTGAGAAAGACAAAGAGGAGATGTTGAAAATTCCTTATTCTTCAGCAGTTGGTTCTTTGATGTACGCCATGGTTTGTACAATGCCGGATATTGCTTACACAGTTGGTGTGGTGAGTCGTTTTCTCTCTAATCCGGGTAAAGAACATTGGATGTTGTAAAATGGATTCTAAGATATCTTCGAGGGACTTCGAAGGTGTGTTTGTGTTTTGAGGATGGTAAGCCGATGCTTGATGGGTTCACGGATTCTGACATGGTCGGTGATGTTGATTATAGAAAATCTACTTCAGGGTATTTGATGACTTTTGTAGGGGGAGCTGTGGCATGGCAATCTAAATTACAAAAATGTGTTGCTCTCTTAACTACCAAAGTTGAATTTATTGCCATTACAGAAGCTTGCAAAGAAGAGTTATGGTTGAAGAAATTTTTGCAAGAGTTGGGTTTAAAACAAGAAAGGTATGTGCTTTATTGTGATAGTCAAAGTGCTATTCACTGGAGCAAAAATTCTACTTTTCATTCAAGATTGAAACACATTGATGTGAGATACCATTGGATTCGTGATGTGTTAGATTCGAAATTGTTACAACTTGAAAAGGTTCACACAGATGATAATATTTCGGATATGTTGACTAAGACTTTGTCGAGGGACAAACATTTAAAGTGTCGAACTTTGGCGGGTATGGTTGATGTCTCCACCTAAGTCGATAGGGGGAGAATTGTTGGGGTATATCTCCTTATTGGAGTTTGAGACCCAATTGGTTTGTTAAAAGAATTTTAATTTGGTTTGGTTTAGGTATAATATATTTTATATATTATATCTAATTTGTGGAAACCCAATTCAATTTGGAAACAACTAAGGTTTTGATGAAAAAAAACCCTAGATTCACAATACATATTTTTGGTATTGTTTTTCCTAAGAGAAAAGTGTTGTGCCGCTGCTATAGAGCAATTGAAGATTAATTTGGTGGATCAAATTTTGGGTGAGTGAAAAGTGTTACTTTTCGGCTGTTGAATTTGAAGTTCTCTATCCTGCGGTTTATTGCTTTTTTGAACCACTATACGTGTGCATCTTGATTGCTTTGGTTCGGTTGATGTTTGGTGACACTGATTTGGATTATTATTTTGGGTCTTCTTCAATTCTGGCTCTGAAGATTTTGATTCATTTATTTGATGAGGTCTTTCCTCTTTGTTTATTTGTGATTATTTGGAATTCACCTAAGGGTGATTTTGTGAGACCATTTGTGTCTCATTTGTAATCGTTTGGAAATTTATTTGGTTGATAGTGGAATCGGATTTCGAACCCGTGGATGTATCTCACATTGAGGGAACCACGTAAAAATTCTTGTGTTGCCTTTGATTTAATTTTTCCGCATTAGTTTTTATTCCCATTGATTGATTTACTTGTGGGAAATCATCGATTTTCCCTAACAACTACAAGTACACACATAGAAAACCCATTTCTAGGGGTGTAAATCTGGCCCGGCCAGGCTCATGTTGGGCTTCACGGCTCCCAAGGGCCGGGCCGGGCCGACCCACGGGCCAAAAAATTAGGACTAGGCCCAGGGGTATTTGGGCCTCGGGTGGGCTTGGGCCTGGCCTCGAGTTTGGATGGGTCTGACATTTTTTTTTGTTTTTTTAAATTTTTTCTACCAAAAGTTCATTATTTTTCACAAAAAAAGACACTGGGCTTCGAGTTGGGCCTTAAGTGGGCCTTAAGCGGGCTGATGAGTCAGGCCCACAGGCCAGGTCGAGTTTCAAAATGATGGCCCAAGTCCTGGCCCAGGGTCTCGGGCCCGAGCCCAAGTGGGTCTAAATGGGCCAGGCCCACCTCGGGCCGCCCATGGGCCGCAAGCCATTTTTACACTCCTTCATTTCTATTTATAGCTACAAGAGTCGATTACATCCACCGACCTTGAAATTTCGGAATTCTCCATAAAAGGTGGCAACCCAGGCTTGTCACAGCCACACATCCTTTAACCAAAATCTAAGAACAAATATCTAAAGAGAGAGCTAGAGAAAATTTTAGAGAGAAGGAAGATTCTAGAGAGAGAGATTTAGTGTTGAACTCTAACACTTTGTACCCCATCTCTGGTCCAATATAACAATATAACTATACACCTCTAGATATTGATAGGAAAACCACGTCTCTGGTCCAATATAACTATGTATCGCAAACAATTTTGGAAAAGAAAATATGAATGCAAGATAAGAACTAGTTGTAAAACTTACATTTCTTTATCAACCTCTTGCATTAGTGCATTTGTATGTTTGTTCCGTGGGAAAGAAAATAGAGAAGAAAAAGAACTGAATCTCTTGCCGTTGTGGCCTAAACTTTCAAGATTGTATTTGTTCAAATGAGGGAGTGGGTCATTATTTGTTACAATATTGGTTGATCAATTAATTATTGCATTGCATGTTATCAAGGATATAATATGTACGAATTACTTGGGTAAGAAACATTTATTCAACACCAATCTCATGGTATTTGGATCCTTGGAACTAAGGCTGTGTTGTATTCTATCGAAGTGTCAATGATTCATTTTATCAAAATTTTCATGCAGGTTTTGAAAACCTGTTGGCTTTGAGAAAATTGGAGACTCTAAATCTTGAATGAAACGAATTGGATGATAGCATTCTACCATCTTTGAGTGTGCTTAGATCCCTTAAGATGTAATCTCCGTGAAAATAAAATTGGGGGATTATTTCCACCTCATGGTAACTTCAATTGTGTCTGAAAATTCATGAGTGTTTCTTATTTGTACAAGGTGTTCAGAACTGTTAATCATAATTAAAATTACGTAATTATTTTTACTAATCTTGTTATCACTATGTTGTAAAATCATCACTTTGTTGTTTCTTTGTGCAGAATTAGCTTATTTTGGGAACCTGAAAGGTTGGATCTAAGTTATAATCAATTTAATGACATCCAAGGTAAACCTCAATAGTTTTTAATACACTAACAATAATGGACTATCTTCTCCATCCTATTGCATTCTAATCACTGATTTGGCCCATATTGCCTAGAAAGAAGAACCACCAATATTATCTAGAAAGAAGAATGAGTAAATGTTTCACAATCTTGTGAAAACTGATATTGCAGGTCTTGAAGTTCTCTTTTGACGTCCATCTTGATGCAATTTAACTAATTCTCATAATTCTGAATCAGATAGCTCAATCGACATTCTTCAAATACTACCCAACATGTATCGGAGTTCTATTATATATATTTTTATTTTGGGTTAATTACAAAAAAAAAAAACAAAAAAAAATCTTAGGGTTTCACGTGTTTTTCAATTTAAACCTCAGAATTTCAATTTTAGCAAATTAAACCTTGGAGTTTTATCCGTGTTTCAATGTGAACCCTCTGTCCATCTCCATCTTCTTCCTTCTTTCAAATTCAAACCTATCTGTTCAAACTCTAATATCTCCCTCGTCGTAACTCCATTTCGCTTTATTTTTACGTCGTTGGATTCACCTCATAACCTAGTTTTCATTCCACCTCTCATACGTCTTGTTCCACCTTTTTTTACGTGTCGTCAGAACTCCGAAAGTTGGCCAAAAATAAGATTTTTCTCTCTTCGGGCCAAATTTTCAGATTCAAATCTACATGTTCAAACCCTTGTATCTCTCTCGTCTTAATTCCGTTTCACCCCATTTTCATGTCATTAGATTCAACTCAGGGCCTAGTTTTTATTCCACCCCTCATACATCTTGTTCTATATCTTTTTGAAAATTAGGCCATGAGATGAATCCAACAACGCAAAAATAAGGTGAAACGGAGTTACAAGAGGGAGATATAAGGGCTTCAACATGTGGGTTTGAATCTAAAAATTTTGCCCAAAGAGAGGAATCATAAAAAGAGAGAAAAATCTTCTTTTTTGCCAAGTTTCGGATTTTTGACGACACACACAAAGAGGTGGAACAAGGCATATGAGAGGTGGAATAAAAACTAGGCTACGAAGTGAATCCAACGACGCGAAAATGAGACGAAACGGGGTTATGATGAGGAAGATATAAGGGTTTGAACAGATGGGTTTGAATCTGAAAGAAGGAAGAAGATAGAGATGGGCGGACGATTCACATTGAAACACGGATGAAACTCCAGCGTTTAATTTGAAACTCTAGGGTTTAAATTGAAAACACGCGAAACCCTAGAGTTTTTTTTTTTTTTTGCTATTGACCCTTTCATTATTTATTTTTACAGCTAGAGACATTTCAAATATTTAGGGGACTTACATCACATCTGTGGATGTTGATTTTTGACCTCACAACCAAACTAGATCTCGTAGCCGAGATCCAAGGAACATAGCCATAGAGCACACGAAAGAATAGAGAAACCCAATACCTAGACAGCAAACACCAGTGGCTTATCAACTCAGAGGCACTAGTCAACAAACTTTTCTCTCAAAGATAACAAGTCAATCACGGCAGTCACAAAAAAAAAAAAAAAAAAAACCTTAGACCTACGGAGGTACTTTTTTTTTTTATAATGAACAGTATCCTAGTCTCTTAGAAATCTTACTTCATAGGATTATATCCTTTACAAGGATAACACTTATCTAGGACGACTCTTATTCATATTAGAATTAACTCCCTTAAGAGTCTTATCTTTATCCAAACAGAGAGCCTGAAACCATTTAGGACTTTTCTCTTTTATCCGAATATTTCAGATTCAGATATGATTACATCATATTTTGGCGACTTGGTCCATCGACGTGGCACCTCGGCTAACAACCTCGGCCACGTGGACAACCCAAAAAATGTCCCCACAACTGTCCCTAGGTTCTATTACCTCGGCAACCTAAGGTGATGGAACTTATATTGTCTGATCTCCTAACATGTCGACTAAACAACATGCTAGAGATACTCCTCCAACCGATATCAAGACTCATTGGCTTCAAGAAACAATGACTCAAATGTCCACTCGTCAAAAACCAAGAACCAAGAATCAAGATGATCCTTCTCGGCCTCCTTGCTTGTGATGACTGGGTGCATTAATTATCTCGATCCTTTTCTTTTAACCTTGGGTTTGCCTTTATTAAAGTGTCGGGTTTAACCGGGAACCTTGCTAATGGTTTGGGTTTGTCGTATTTGGAAGTTTGTTTCAAGCCCTTGCTTTTATTTACTTCTGTGTCATGTTTCTCTCGTTTCGGAAGGGTGCGAGGTTGAGTTCGGAGCGTTCGGTGTTGAGCTGGAATATTTCCTGGCTAGAGAGCTGAGCCGTATCTGCAGGGCCTTAGGCCGCACGTGCGGGAAGGAGGCCGCACGTGGGGAAAACAATGGAAGCTCTGGGTTGGTCACTGCATTATATGCAGGTGCGGGAGAAGGTGCGGAATGGGAGAGCTGCATGTGCGGGGCTGAGGGCCGCACGTGCGAGAGGCATGCTCTGCACGTGCAGGGATGAGTGCCGTACGTGCGGGACGGTCTGTGTCCGAAATTCAACTTTTTTCTATTCTTAGGCTGAGTGTATATCACTTTTGTATATCTCTCTCACTCTAAAATCAAATTTTGTTCCTCTCTAAAAACCTCCACCAAACATCTTAAGCCCTTGATTTCTCCCAATCCATTAGGGTTTTGACCTATCATCCTTCACAAATAGTGGAGAGCTAAGCAAGAGCTACATTGTGTGCGGTGGAGATTGGGTTTTGTCACCGTTGATTTCGGGGGTTTCATCTCATATTCTTCTCCAAACTTGAGATAGGATTTTCTTAGAGTTATATATATATTTTGGCAAGATTTTGTTGATTTCGAAGTCTCCTTCGTTAATATTGAAAACTTGATGTTGATTGAACAATGTGGGTAGTTTGGGAGTGGATTTGGTGTCATGTTTCTTTTGAAATAATTTCTTGAGGACCATGAATTACATTGATTGAGGAAAAGTTGTTTTTGAAGAAATTCTTACAAGTGATTTGGGTGTGTGTGTTGTTGTGGTGAGAAAAACCTAGAATTTAGGGGTTTTTAAAATATGTTGAGAATACATGGTTGACATTGCATAAATACTATTTAGTGTGCCAAAAAGAGTAAAGGATGAGGAAATTTCTTATATATATATATATGATGATGAGTTTCATGAAACATGAAAGTTGTTGGTATTGGAAGTGGTTGTTCAAATGTTGTTTTAGTCTTGAAATGACAAATTTGTTGAGCATATGAGAAATGTGGAAATATTGTTATTTTTTATGAATTTGAATAGATAGATGGTTATCTTGTGAAATCACATTGGAAATGAGGAAATTGGTGATATTGGTCTTCATGGTTGAATCATGGGATGAAATTGTAAATGGAAGGGATATTGCATTGCATTGTATTGATGATTGTTGCATTTTCATCTCAATTCATTTGATTATGGTAAATTTTGAATTGAATTGGAAACTTTTGCATTGAGAAAAGAAGGTTTATAAATAAACTTCTCATGGAATTGTTTTGGAGTAAATACGTTGGTAAGTCCAGATAAAGGGTGTAGATGAGATTGATTAAGTTGGCCTGAGTGTCCGGGGTGAAAAATCGAAAACATGCACGGAGGAGGTACCACTTTCCTTTCGGTTAGCAACCGGTAAAGTGGAGTTTTGGTAGTGCTAGTTATGCCTACTTGCTGACACCAACCTAAGGATAACCTGAGTCGTATTTACTGCCCCTTGAACTAAATTGATAAATTTTTGAATTATTGAGATTTGAAGCTATCATTGAGCATGATGGTTTTCAAAAGACATAAAATGTGATTTTTCTTCAAAGGCATGACATAGCATGGCATTTTCATTTCATTTGATGAAGCTTGTATAAAATATATATACTTTGTTAAGAATTTCCTACTGGGCTTTATGTTCACCCTATGGAATTTTGGTGCAGGAAAAGACGTGGTAAACTTGCCAAACTAGGGCATGGATGTATGTATTGAGAGCACAAAGCTCTATATTTTGTTGTGATTGTATTTTTGCAAGCCAAGGGCTAACTATGTATGGGTTCGAGAAACCATCTTTTGTGTAACCAGGCTTAAGCCTTGAAATTTGTGAGCCCTTGAGGGCATTTATTTATTTATTTTTGGATTGAATATGCCATATGCTTTAGATTCATGTATTAGGAAATCATTGAATGTATACCCGCATGTGGGATTATTTTGTATGAACCTCATGATCATGTAAACAAAGGTTGGAGAAATACTCCTTTCTTATGATGGGCATTGGTTTATTTACTTTAATGGTGTCATAATTTTTGGGGCGTTACATTGCTTGATGTTGATCATCTACTCCTACCAAGTTCCCACAGACGATGCAAATTGTGGATGTTGATTTTTGACCTCACAACCAAACTAGATCTTGTAGCCGAGATACAAGGAATTTAGCCGTAGAGCATACGATAGAATAGAGAAGCCCAACACTTGCACACAAAAAACAGCAAACACCGTTGGCTTGTCCACCCGGGGACATTCTAATGATCAAGTCAGCAAATTTATCTCTCAAAGATAACAAGTCAATCACAGTAGTCGCAAAGAAAAAATTACATTAAACCTACGGAAGTGCCTTCTTTTTATAATGAACAGTGCCCTCGTCTCGTGGAAGTCTTTCTTCATAAGACTCTATCCTTTACGAGGATAACACTTATCTCGGATTCCTCTTATTCAGATTAGAATGAATTTCCTTAAGAGTCTTATTTCTATCCAAACAGATAGCTTAAAACCATTTAGGATTTTTGTCCTCTATCCGAATATCTCAAATTTAGATATGATGTGATCATATCTCGGCGACTTGGTTCATCCACATGGCACCTCGGTTAACAACCTTGGCCACGTGGACAACCCAAAAAATATGTCCCCACAACATCTATTGCTTAGAACACATGTATTGCAAGTTTGAAAAAATAACTTGGGATTTAATGGGGAAAAAAATTGTGAATAGTTATTGATCTCTTATTCTTTCACTTTTGAATTTTAAGAACTGTAATGCCCAAAACTCTGAATAGATTTTTTATGTTAGAATTTGTTTATTGACACTTCTTTTCTAATATGTAGAAAGAATGTAAAAAAATGATCCTAACTATTTTATATTTGTACTTAATAATATCATACCGATTGACAAAATAAAATAAAATAAAATAAAATAAAATCAGACTAGAGAATTGTATATATCTACTGTTAATGAAAGCTCTTTCAAAATACAACAACAACAACAATAATAATAATATTGCCCAAGACCTTTTTCTTGACAAAAGCTTTTTTTAAAATTTTCAAAATATCTTCTTATTTTCACATATCCTTACCTCAAATGAAAGGGGTATCCACAATAATTTTGTTTGGGGTAAATTACACCTTGCACCCCTACACTTTGCACCAAATCTTATTTTAACCCCTACACATGAAATCATTACAGTCAACCCCCTGTACTTCTAGTCAAATTCCACTTTGGTCTCTACATATGAAATCATGATAGTTAACCCCCTGCACTTTTACTCAAATCCCATTTTGGTCTCTACACAAGTGTTAATGTCCTTCTTCTGTTACTTCATTTTTAAATTTTTAACAAAATTCAGTTGTGTAACAAAAATATGACTACAAAATGAGGGTAAAAAAGGAAAATCATTCATGTTTTCCACCAATACACTTTGTCCTACGTGATAAGCACATGAGAGTTATATAATACAATATATATATATATACACATTCGTATGGTAAAAATTAAGACAAAAAGGCAAGAAAGCAGGGCTTTTGAAATATAAAAAAACGTGACAAAGAAATCAAAGATAAAGAAAGATGAATAGACAGAAGACTGTGTTACCATGAAAAACAGAGTTTCGTGATTCTAATTTGTGCAAAACCTAAGTTCATCATCTTAATTGTTCACTATTTGCGTTTTATTTTAGGTTAATACAGTCATATTTTGATATAAAATTTGAGATAAAGTGTGTATTGATGGAAAATGTAGACGATTTTCCTTTTTTACTCTCATGTCATAGTCACATTCTTATCACGTGCTTAGATTCTGTTAAAGATTTAAAAAGTTAAGTAACAGAAATGGGACATTGACATTTGTATAGGGATCAAAGTGAGATTTGACCAAAAGTATAGGAGGTTAATTGTCACAATTTCATGTGCAGAGACCAAAATGGGATTTGACCAGAAGTGCAGGGGTTAACTGTCACGATTTCATGTGTAATGGCCAAAGTGAGATTTGATAGTGTAATGGTGCAAAGTGTAATTTACCCTTTTGTTTGCCAATATCATAAGAATGCAAAAGTTAAGGATACAAGATACACCTTTTAATATTGAAATTTTTTAATTTTAATTACAATTAATCTTAATTAAATATTGTTAGAAAATAACTTATAATAAAATATAAATCATCTTGTTTAGTTTTCAAACTCAAAAACTGGTTTTAGTTATTTTATTTTTTATATTTGGTCTTTAGTGAATTTCTTTAAATTTGTGTCATTTTTTATTTTTACTTTTTAGATGTACTTAAAAAGAAAAATATTTGCAACAATGTTAGGTACTCATAAAAAATTATATCCATAAAAGTATCTAGAAAATAAAATGTGTGGATCAGGGTGGCCACATAATATCAAAGGTCAATCAACACTACACATTTCACTTTGAGAATAAATTTCATATTACTTTTTTGGGGTACATATCTTTTCCAAATATTTGTAAAGAAATTTGAAGAAAGTTCAAAAAAAAAAAAAAAAAGAAGCACATTTTTGTGTTTTTTTTTTTTGTATTTGGTGACTTTTTTTTTTTAGTTTTTCTTTAAAAATATATTACATAAAAATATTTGAATTAAATATATAAAATAAAAATTAAAGAATACTTGAAAAATAAAAAATTTGAGAGTAGCTTTCAAAAACTAAACAAAACAAGGTTAATGTTTTCACACTGTTAAAGAAAAAATAAATAAATAAAGTAGAAGAAGAAGTATTATTATATTTGTTCTTTTGAGGTATATACATAAAATGTATGTACATTACTCGTTGTATTCTTCCACTTCATATGTTGAGATTTTTTAATATTGTTCTGTTTGTGTGTCTATATCATGTTGTATTCATGTCTCATGCCTGTATTTGTGCTTCTCAATACATAGTGCATAAACCTAAGAATTATAGATATGGACACATGACAAGACACAGACACATGGACACGTAAATTTTTTTAAAATGCAAGACACAATTCGTTCGGGACATGTGCCAAAAATATAATTTCATATATTTATTATAAGTCATATTTTTAAATATTTAATATGTATTTTATGTCAAATATTTAATTTTATCAAATTTATCAACTTTAGGTATATTATTTTAGTAAAAAAAAAATTTTTGTTTTTTTTTTTTTTGTTTTTTGAAGAAATTAGTCCTCAACTTGTCTATAATGTATTCTTAGTATTTCCTCAATGTGTCCCTACGTGTTCGCAAAGTGTCCCTACGTGTTCATGTCTGTGTCCAACAAATGTTGGACACTCGTACGTGACCTCCGGAGAGGTGTCCCACAGATATCAACTAACCAAATCGTCTCACAAGTCAGAAACATATTATAGATAACCATAAATATTGTAGCCCTTTTGAAAGAGAAGGTTGAATGAGAAAATTATTAACCTTTGTGGCTTCTAGTAATAGAATTACAATGTTAAATAGAGCAGGATTGTTGATTACTCTTGGTTAAAATTGATTCTAGTAATCAATCCAAAGGGTTTGGCTTAGTGGGAGAAGAAGGCAGCCAAAGTTCTTACCACCTAAAAAATCACAAGGTCAAATATCGTGAAGGCCAAACATCGCAAACCTTGGGTCCATTGAAGGTTTGCCTGGTCGTTAACTTCAAGGCCTCTAGATTAATCAAGATGCGTAAGTTGGTTCGGACACCCGGTTATCAAAAAAATTTGATGTTGGTAATCTTAGTAAGTAGAGATAGCATTCCAGTAAAAGTCTCCAATTTATGGTTTGAAATCCCTATACAAAGATTGGAGGATTTTTGTGTATCACAAAATCATTTCAATCACTCATCCCATTTGGCCAATACCTCTATACCTTACTAAGAGGTCAGTGATTCAAATTTTTCACCTGCGTGTTGGTGTTGTTCCCCATATATTTATTGGGTTTCTGTCTCCTTCTTTGAGAGTTTCTTTGTATTAATTGTGTATTGTATGTGTGTGTCAATTTCCGACCATGCTGCCTGAGAGGGTAATTTATATGAAATTGGGCCGAGCTGGGTAATGGGCCGTTATGGGTCACAGTACGAAGGGCTGAGTAAAAAGGCCATGAAGTTACTCCGGTCCAAGAGAGGCGTAAAGTTACTCCGGTCTGCAAGAGGCGTAAAGTTACTCCGGTCCGCGAGAGGCTTGAAGTTACTCTGGTCCCAAAGAGCTTACGGTAAGTTCGGCCGTCAAGCACAAAGTTATCCCCGTCGGGACCGGAGTATTGGTTATCCCGGTCAAGAACATACCATGGTTAGCATTGGGAGAGCTGAGGTAAGAGCAGTGAATGGAAGAACCGAGCTAAAGTTATCTCGGTCTAGTCTGCGGCTTAGCATAGCCATGCTTACCTCGGTCATATTGAAGTCTGACCATGATAAAACCATCTCACTTGGTTTATGCAGTGAGGGGGGTATTGAAGGATAAGCATTATCTTTCAGGAATATGAATCCTAGGAGGACTTTATATGGAGGAGTAAAAGTCCTACTAGGATTGTGCCACACGTAACCTACAAAAGCTCACAAACATCACCTATGGAGGGGTAACACAACTTTGATTCCCAAATACACAGAGCTTTTTGTCTGTTTGTCTATTTTACTGACTTAGACATCGGAGAGGTATCCGGCACACACCCGCCGGCTAGCTCACGTTTGTGTTTTCAGGGAGTAAAGCGACGTCGCACGAAGGAGCGCAATCTTGATCAACAGGATTATACGAGAAGGTCTATTTCTTTCCCGTACAATTGGCGCCGTCTGTGGGAAAATCAGACTAGAACAAAACTCTTGATTAAGTTTTCCTTACTAATAAAAAGTAATGGCGCATAACGAAGATTTGCCACACTCCACCATTGATGGACAGACCCCAGAAGGAGGTGGGAGGCCCGAAGGGTTGCCTTCTGTCCCTCCCATGGCGGACTTGGAGCCCTAACGACATAACCCCAGGAGGGACGCTAGGGGGAGGCGGAATAACAGCCCCCGTCACTCTCGTTCACAAAGTCCTGACAGATAGAGGCGGAGGATCAACCCCCAAACTCTGGAGGATCGCGTGAAAGAACAGGATGAATTAATAAGGAAGATGGCGGCGGATATGGAGGAAATGAAACGCCAGATCAAGGGAAAAGGGGTGGTGACAGGAGATGGACGTAAAGGCAACACACCCCCTCGCCACTCAGAAGATCGCAGTAGGCATACCACGCCATCACAAACAGAGAGTAGAAACCTCAGGACGGGCGATACTCAATCCAGAACCTTCAGGACTCGTTGCTCCAGGTCTGAGAGAACGAGGACTGAGAGGTCGTATACTGAGAGAAGCACCTATCGGCCCTCGCGCACACACCAAACATCATCCAGGCAGACGGAGTTGCCAAGATCATCCGACTTACGGTCCGTGCTAGAAGAAAGGGCACGATGGAAGGAGGATAATAGGGCACGCGACCCTCGCAGGGTATCTGCCCTTCAGCGGTTGGCTCCTTGGACACATGGAAGCATCGAGGTTGGAATGCCATTACCACGACCTGCCTACGAACCAACGGACAAAGCATTAGCGAGGCTGCAGACCTCGCCGTTCGTTCCGGCAATTAAAAATGCGCCCCTACCTTCAGGCTTCCTCCAGCCCAAATTCACCACGTACGAAGGGAAGACAGACCCCTACATGCACCTAAGCCACTTCCGCCAGGTTATGGCGGTATATCGACGCAACGAGGCTTTGATGTGCATCCTTTTCCCATCAAGCCTTGGCGACCTAGGCCTGACTTGGTTCGAAAAACTTCCAGAAGGCAGCATAGCCTCCTGGGCGCAACTAGTAGAGGCGTTCGTAACAAGGTTCAGAACGAACACCAAAACGCCAGTGGAGATCGACCAGCTTCTCTCCATTGACATGGGCGACAAGGAGACACTTAGATCCTACAATAGTCGCTACTGGGAGACCTTCAACCAGATTGGGGATTGCCCCACCAATCTAGCCATTGCACAGTACAAAAGAGGCCTTCCAATCGGGAACAGACTAAGGGACTCAATCACCATGACACCACCCCTCACCATGGAGGCCTTGATGGAAAGAGTGCATCAGCACATCAGGGTGGAAGAGGATGGCGCCCGTGCCAAAACAAAATCTGGCACGACCGCAATACCGGAGAAAAAGGCCTCTGCAAAGGTCAACGCAGTAGACCGTCCGAGCAAAAACGGACAAGGCAGGCGGGACAACGGAGAAGACCAGGATAAAAGATGGCTGAGAGTCCGCACTGTCATTACCACGATATTCAAAAAGCCAATCTATCAGATTCTAAGCGAGATACACGATGAACCTTTCGTCAGATGGCCTGCTAAGCTAGGAGAGGCTCAAAACGACTACGACGAAAGGTCACGGTGCACCTTCCATAAAGAAAAGGGGCACCACACTGAAAATTGCACGCCATTGAGACAGCACCTGGAGGAGTTGGTGGTAGCAGGTCACCTGGATAAATACATTGAAGGAGGGACGCTGAGGGACGCAACCAGCCCCCCAGGACCACAATAACCCCAACGGGATGCCAATCGATGTCCCACCTCAAAGCGTAATTAATGTGATACATGGAATCTTCGAACCCGAGTGTTTATGCGAGCTCAAAGGATCAATCAAGAAGGCCGAGCACTTAAGGGAGGTACTAAGTGCACAACCTACTATCAAAAAAGGGAAGACAGAGGCCACAAACATCATGTCTTTTTCAGATAGAGACTTGGCGAGGATATATTGCCCCCACAATGATGCCCTGGTTGTCACTCTCCGAGTCAAGGATTTTGATGTCAAGCGGATTTTGATTGACCAGGGTAGTTCATGTGAGATAATGTATTATGAAACATTTAAACAATTAAAGCTACAAGACAGAGACTTGGCACCCGCCGTGTCTCCCCTGATTGGATTCAATTCAATGCCAGAATGGCCAGTCGGCAAAATAATCCTACCAGTCAGAGCAGGAAGCGTGACAAAACAAGTGGAATTCTGGGTGTTGAAAGTCCCCTACACTTACAACATAATCTTGGGAAGAACATGGCTGCATGCCATGCGATCGGTAGCGTCATCCTATCATCAAGTAATGCGGTTCCCCAACGAAGCCAGGGTAATTGAAGAGGTCTTCGGAGACCAGCTCATGTCCAAGCAATGCTTTGTCACTGTAAATGGCAGCCGTGCTGCCAAGGGATATGTTCATTCGGTGGAAGAACCTGAGAGTAATGAACTATTCGCAGATGTCGGCAAAGCAGCTGATCAAAAAGCGGTGGAAGACTTGGTAGAGGTAAGAATAGATGAAAAGAACCCGGATAAGTTCTTTTTACTCGGTTCGTCATTGTCCAGCACTGAGAGATTAGAGGTCTTGGAATTTTTGACCTCTAACATCGAAGTGTTCGCCTGGACGCCATACGACATGCCAGGCATTGATCCTAACTTCATCTGTCACCAACTCAATGTCCACCCATCCACCAGACCAATCATTCAGCGCATACACAGATCGGCACTCCACCACGCCGAAATAGTGGCGGAAGAAGTAGGAAACTTGGTGGAGGCAGGAGCAATTAGAGAGGTGCACTACCCCAGATGGATTTCCAACACAGTCGTAGTGCCAAAGAAGAATGGTAAATGGCGTGTCTGCGTCGACTACAAGACAGTTAACAAAGCATGCCCAAAGGACAGCTTCCCCCTACCACGGATAGATCAACTGGTAGACCTAACGGCGGGGCATAACCGACTTAGCTTTCTTGATGCATACAGAGGCTATCATCAAATCGCCATGTACGAACCAGACCAGGAGGTCACGTCCTTTACAACTCCAAGAGGACTGTATTGCTACAAGGTCATGCCCTTTTGGTCTAAAGAACGCAGGGGAAACATTCCAGAGAATGGTCACCAAGATGTTTGACCCGTTGTTAGGCAGAACAATGGAGGCTTACATCGACGACATGGTGGTCAAGAGCAAGGATAAGAATGACCATCTCAAGGACCTAGGTGAGATGTTTGAGATCCTAAAGAAGCACAAGTTGCGCCTCAATACGTCTAAATGTGCATTCGGAGTAGGATCTAGCAAATTCCTAGGCTTCCTGGTGACCAACCGGGGTATAGAAGCAGACCCCTCTCAGATCAAAGCAATTCAGGACCTGGAGAGGCCAAATTCAGTAAAAGAAGTGCAGCATCTCACTGGCATGGCGGCTGCACTCAATCGGTTCATAAGCCGGTCGTCAGACAGACTACAACCATTTTTCCATGCTTTAAAGGCCAAATTTGAGTGGGACGAAGAATGCGACCGCGCTCTGGAAAACTTGAAAGAATACATGTCTTCTCCACCACTGCTTGTCACTCCAATACCTGGAGAAGAACTCTTCCTGTACCAGGCAGTCTCTCAGCACGCAATTAGCGCAGTGTTGGTCCGTGCGAAAGGAATCCAACATCTGCCCATCTTTTATGTCAGCAAGACATTGCTGGACACCGAAACAAGATACTTGCCACTGGAAAAACTAGCCTTGGCCTTGATGATGGCCTCAAGGAAGTTGTCACACTACTTTCACGCCCACACCATAGTCGTCCTCACAGTTTTCCCATTAAAAGCTTTGTTTGAGAGGGTAAACTTTTCTGGGCGAATTTTGAAGTGGGCAGTAGAGTTGAGACAATTCGACATCAAGTTCCAACCCAGAACCCGCGATAAAGGCTCAAGCCTTGGCAGACTTCGTCGCCGAATTTACCCCAGGAAGTCATCATATCTGCCCAGTCGACTTGACTGACACAACCGAACTAGGGATGGAAGTTGACGCTGGAATAGCGCAACCCCTGGTACAGGATACTCAGTCAGACCCCAAGGCAGACCAGAATAAAGAAAACAAGGAAGAAGCAAACCATGCTACACCAAGCCAAGATTCACCAACAAATAAAGACTTGGTACAATCAAATAGCGAAGGGCAAACAGCAAGCATGGACCTTGAAGAAAACACCAGCAACATTTTGGACCCCAAGGCATCATCTGATCCCTCCACTTGCTGGAAGTTATTCGTTGGAGAGATGTGGAAGCTCTTCGTGGATGGAGCGTCCAACCGGCATGGAGCAGGACTCGGCATAGTCCCCATCTCTTCAGACGGCCTAGTAGTGGAGCAAGCAGTCAACTTGGGCTTCCCAGCATCAAACAATGAAGCGGAGTATGAAGCGCTTCTCGCAGGCCTCAAATCAGCATTCTACATGAAGGCCACCGAACTAATGGTTTACAGCGACTCGCAGCTGGTGGTAAACCAAATTTCAGGCGACTACGAAGCAAAGGATGACAGGATGGCTAAGTACCACGAGTTGGTCAGAACAGAAATCAAGAAATTTGAAGTAGTCAGGATAGAACAAATCAGCAGGGAGGAAAACAGCAGAGCAGATAAATTAGCAGGCTTTGCTTCAATCGCAGATACTTCCATCCCTTATCCATTGCTGATCGACTACCTACCTAGACCAAGCATTGAAGACCCCGAAGCAGAAGAGGTATGTTGCGCCGAGTTAGGCCCTTCTTGGATGGACCCCATCATATTGTTCTTAAAAGATAGCACCCTACCAGAAGAAAAGAAAGCAGCCAACATAATAAGAGCAAAGTCACAACGATTTTGGCTCTCCCCATCTTTGGCATTGTACAAGAAATCGTTCTCAGGACCCTACCTAAAGTGTGTTCATCCCAGCAAAGTTGAAGCATTTTTGTTCGAAATACACGAATGCGTGTGCGGAAGCCATCAAGGGGGAAGGTCACTAGCATACAGAGCAATCTCACAAGGATATTAGTGGCCTTACATGCAAGCAGACTCATAGAAGTATGTGAAGAAATGTGAGAAATGTCAGAAGTTCGCACACCAAATACATCAACCTGCCAGAGAGCTTCTACCCTTAACCAGCCCATGGCCCTTCGCAATGTGGGGCCTGGACATAGTAGGACCACTTCCAACAGCACCAGGCAACAGGAAGTTCTTTCTCGCAGCAACTGACTACTTCACAAAGTGGGTGGAAGCAGAAGCCTTGGCATCAATCAAGGAAAAAGACGTGAAGAAGTTCATCTGGCAGAATATCATCACTCGGTTTGGCATACCAAAAGCCCTAATATCAGACAACGGCACTCAGTTCGACGGCAGAATCTTTAGAGGCTTTTGTGAAGAGTATAAGATAGAGTTCTACAATTCTACACCGGCATATCCCCAAGCAAATGGTTAGGCAGAAGCATCAAACAAGGTCGTCTTGGATGGATTGAAGAAGAGGTTAGAACAAGCAAAAGGCAAATGGGCGGAAGAACTCCCTCATGTTTTATGGGCCTACCGTACCACACCTCGACGGTCAACAGGAGAAACTCCATTCTCCTTAGCCTATGGTATGGAAGCAGTAATCCCACTCGAAGTTGGCCTCCCCACAATTCGATGCGAAAATTTTGATCCAGACTTAAATGGCGAAGCCATAACATTAGAACTCGACCTTGCAGAAGAAAGAAGAGAAAGAGCACTGGTTCACATTGCCTCATACCAACAAGAGTTATCCAGGAAATACAACAAAACAGTGCATCCAAGGCAATTCAAGATCGGCGATTGGGTGCTGCGCAAAGTGATAGGAAACACCATGGTACTAGGAGATGGCAAGTTAGGGCCCAATTGGGAAGGACCCTACAAAGTGGTCGGATTAGCAGGAAAATGGGCATACCACTTGGAAGATAAGGACGGCAAAGCCATTCCCAGGCCATGGAACACTGCCAATCTCAAATTATTTTATTTTTAACTTCTTTCAAGCATGTGTAATTTTGCTTTTCCTTTCTCAATAAACAAGTAGATTTTTTTCCGTATAAGTTATTTTCTGTAAAAGATAGTTTTAGTGAGTTAGGAACATTGTAAACATGGTTGGCCGGAAAAAACCAACTTAGAGGTTGGCTGGATTAAACCAACACCCCTCCTAAGCCCGGGATAAGGATCTAGGCTGCAGGACGTTTGGTCGGAATAACCAAACACTTTACTCTAGGTTGGCTGGAAAAAACCAACTTAGAGGTTGAATGGATTAAACCAACACCCCTCCTAAGCCCAGGATAAGGATCTAGGCTACAGGACATTTGGTCGGAATAACCAAACACTTTACTCTAGGTTGGCTGGGAAAAACCAACTTAGAGGTTGGATGGATTAAACAAACACCCCTCCTGCGCCTAGGATAAGGATCTAGGCTGCAGGGCATTTGGTCGGAATAACCAAACACTTTACTCTAGGTTGGCTGGAAAAAATCAACTTAGAGGTTGGCTGGATTAAACCTACACCCCTCCTAAGCCCGGGATAAGGATCCAGGCCGCACGACGTTTGGTCGGAATAATCAAACACTTTAGTCTAGGTTGGCTGGAAAAAACCAACTTAGAGGTTGGCTGGATTAAAACAACACCCCTCCTAAGCCCAGGATAAGGATCCAGGCTGTAGGACGTTTGGTCGAAATAACCAAACACTTTACTCTAGGTTGGCTGGGATAAACTAACTTAGAGGTTGGCTGGATTAAACCAACACCCCTCCTACGCCTAGGATAAAGATCTAGGCTGCAGGGCGTTTGGTCGGAATAACCAAATATTTTTCTAAATTGGTAGGAATAACCAATTTAGAGGTTGGATGGATTAAACCAACTCTTACTACTCTTCAGCCGAAGTAAGGATATCGGGTAAAGAGTGGTTGGCTGGATTAAACCAACTCTTACTACTCCTCAGCCGAAGTAAGGATATCGGCTAAAGAGTGGTTGGTTGGATTAAACGAACTCTTACTACTCTTTAGCCGAAGTAAGGGTATCAGCTAAAGAGTGGTTGACTGGCATAAACCAACACTTGGTACTCTTTAGCCGATATAAAGATATCGGCTCAAAGAGTGGTTGGCTGGACTAAACCAACTCTTAGTACTCTTCAGCCGAGGTAGGTATCTCGGCTAGAAGAGTGGTTGGCAGGTATACCTATAGTTGCAAATGTTAAGACCGATATAAAGTATCTCGGCAAACGAGTGTTGTACCTCATCCAAGACTTCAGTTAGAAAGTAAAATACAAGTATGGAGATCAGCCGAAATAAGAGTTGGATCAAGAAAGCAAACTTCATTGAAAATTCAAAGCAAGTACAAAGGGTGAGGCCTCAGCCCGGTTACAATTTGTTTCCAAAAGCAAGAGAGAGAGCAAGAGGAAGAGAAGGTGAATAGTGTAGGAAATGATTTGAAAAAAGGGTTTTTTACTTTGTGTAGGGCTTTTTGGCGGGACTGTTCAAAAATTGCGAAGTACGAAGAACGGCGTGACAGCTATGCTGGGCCAATAAGAGTCTGCCACGTGTCCATTGGAATGAGAAGCGATTCAGTTGCTGTGATTGAACAGACATTTTGACCGGACAGGTACAGCCTGGTGTGAATTTAGCTCGGCTGGAAAAGCTGAAGAGTTTTAGCTTGACTGGAAAGGCTTAAGAATTTAGCTCGGTCGTCAGGCTAAAATTGTTAGCTCGGCCGATAAACAGATAATCCCTATCATGCTACGCAGATGGAATTAAGTGGCAATTAAGAGGGTAATTTATATGAAAATTGGGCCGAGCTGGGTAATGGGCCGTTATGGGCCATAGTACGAAGGGCTGAGTAAAAAGGCCATGAAGTTACTCTGGTCCAAGAGAGGCGTAAAGTTACTCTGGTCCGCAAGAGGCGTAAAGTTACTCCGGTCCGTGAGAGGCTTGAAGTTACTCCGGTCCCAAAGAGCTTACGGTAAGTTCAGCCGTCAAGCACAAAGTTATCCCGGTCGGGACCGGAGTATTGGTTATCCCGGTTAAGAACATACCATGGTTAGCATTGGGAGAGCCGAGGTAAGAGCAGTGAATGGAAGAGCCGAGCTAAAGTTATCTCGGTCTAGTCTGCGGCTTAGCATAGCCATGCTTACCTCGGTCATATTGAAGTCTGACCATGGTAAAACTACCTCACTTGGTTTATGCAGTGAGAGGGTATTGAAGGATAAGCATTATCTTTCAGGAATATGAATCATAGGAGAACTCTATATGGAGGAGTAAAAGTCCTACTAGGATTGTGCCACACGTAACCTACAAAAGCTCACAAACATCACCTATGGAGGGGTAACACAACTTTGATTCCCGAATACATAGAGCTTTTTGTCTATTTGTCTATTTTACTGACTTAGACATCGGAGAGGTATCCGGCACACACCCGCCGGCTAGCTCACGTTTGTGTTTTCAAGGAGTAAAGCGACGTCGTACGAAGGAGCGCAATCTTGATCAACAGGATTATACGAGAAGGTCTATTTCTTTCCATCAAGCACTCAGCTGGAGAATACTGGCAAAATAGATTAAACCTGAACAACCTGTCATAGAAAGAAGAGATTCCGGCGATGGTTTGTCTAGCCGGGGGCACTCCGACGATCAAGTCAGTTATCTCTCACAGATAGCAAAAGTGTTTAACTCACTATTCAGAGCATAAAAAGCATCCCTTAGACCTATGGGGGTGCTTCTCTTTTATAGCCAACACTTACCTAATCACATTAGAAGCCTAGCTTCAATGGACTCAGGATTACTGCTAATCTTGGACTCCCAGTAGGATTGGGATAAACTCTCTAAGAGTTTTATCTTTATCCAAACTGAAGTCCTCTCCCATTCTAGGATTCTTGTTCCTTATCCGCTTATCCCGGATTCTGGTTTCTTTGCAGATAACCTCGGCCTAGCCGAGATCATCTCGGCGTCGTGACCAGGACACGTGGCACCTCGGCTGGCACTTCGGTGACACCTCGGCCATGTGTTGTCATTCAAAAATTATGTCCCCACAACTGCCCCCTAGGTTCTATTATCTCGGCATCCTGAGGTGATGGAACCTATATCATTCCTTCCTTTAATCATGACCCCGGTTTAACTTCAGCTTGTAAAATTTTCTTAAAATTTCAACAAGTGTTAAATATGACCTCGGTTCAACTTCAACTTGTAATTTTTTCTTAAATTTCAACAAGTGTTAAACATGATCTCAGTTTAACTTCAACTTGTAAATTTTTCTTAAATTTCAACAAGTGTTAAACATGCCCTCGGTTTAACTTCAACTTGTAAATTTTTCATAAAATTTCAACAAGTGTTAAACATGACCTCAGTTTAACTTCAACTTGTAAAGTTTTCTTAAAAATTTCAACAAGTGTTAAACATGACCTCAGTTTAACTTCAACTTGTAAATTTTTCTTAAATTTCAACAAGTGTTAAACATGACCTCCGTTTAACTTCAACTTGTAAATTTTTTTAAAAAATTTCAACAAGTGTTAAACCGATCTTGGCTTGAAAATTCCAACTCCCAAGCATCATTCTCCAGCCCTCTACACGGCTTCCACCTACTCCTTTGTGGACCTTGTATAAAAAGTCTTTAACTTAGGCTGAGCTTTTCTCTTCTCGGACTTAATCATCTAGGCCGAGATCGTGTCTTTTGGGATTCTCCATGCCCGACCTCCCGCGAAGGCCGGTGAGAATGTCCCTTGGTCCCGCCATGCTGAGGGACTGTAGGAACCGTTTTCTGCCCCCCTTTCTGGGCAACTTTCTTGGCCGCTGGTATCGGCGTATCTTGTAGTGAGAACGGTAGCTGCATGACGTTGTTCTGCATTAGGAAATTGACGACCGTTTGCAAGTCCACCAATTTGTCCGCCATTCCCTTCATCTCGTCATCCCTTCGCAGGCATCTATCTTTCCATACCTGGAGGTCGTCCTCGTTATAATACCCGCTTCGGTTTGATTTCTTCGATATGCCGCCCTTCTGGCCGACGTTCTTTCCTCTGTGATTCTTATCACGAGTCTCTTCGTTGCAGTTGTCTTCTTCGACGTCAAGGTCAATATGTTTCCCATTCTCAGTAGGGGTGTCGTCCACAACCTTCTCTTTCTGTCCGTCGTTGGCCATCTATTCTCATTTCTTTCCCACAGACGGCGCCAAATTATGTGTGTCAATTTCCGACCACACTACCAATCAAGCACTCAGCTGGAGAACACTGGCAGAATAAATTAAACCCGAACAACCTGTCATAGAAAGAAGAGATTCCGGCGGTGGTTCGTCCACCCGGGGGCACTCCGACGATCAAGTCAGTTATCTCTCACAGATAGCAAAAGTGCTTAACTCACTATTCAGAGCATAAAAAGCATCCCTTAGACCCATAGGGGTGCCTCTCTTTTATAGCCAATACTTACCTAATCACAATAGAAGCCTAGTTTCAATGGACTTAGGATTACTGCTAATCTTGGACTTCCAGCAGGATTGGGATAAACTCTCTAAGAGTTTTATCTTTATCCAAACTGAAGTCCTCTCTCATTCTAGAACTCTTATCCCTTATCCGCTTATCCTGGATTCCGGTTTCTTTGCAGATAACCTCGGCCTAGCCGAGATCATCTCGGCATCATGACCAGGACACGTGGCACCTCGGCTGGCACTTCGGTGACACCTCGGCCACGTGTTGTCATTCAAAAATTATATCCTCACAGTATTTAATTATTATTATTATCATCATAATTTAGTAAATTTCATTGTAATATCATATATGAATTGATCAAAATAATAATAATACATTAATTCGCAATCATATAGCAATATTAGCAAGTTGAGGTCTTATAATCTCTATTCTCTCCCCCCTCCCCTTTTTTTTATAGCAATTTCTCCCATCCCCATACCTCATTTTAGCAGGAGCTTCATGTATTGGGTTCTCTCTCTCTCTCTCTCTCTCTCTCTCTCTTCCGTTTCATTCAATATGGGATGAAATAACCAAATGAAAATTATATATGCAAGTGGTAACTATAAACATAATGAATTATTGTAGTGGTTTATTAAATGTCATTCTCACAACTCCAATGAAAGATTGATCGATTCAATGTTTCATTAACTTATAATATGATAAATATTATCAATTCCTTGAAAGTTGCATAAATATGAAGCAAATGTTGTTAATTTTTAATTATTTACTGCAGGTTGTGAGAGCTTATCGAGATTGGAAAAGCTAGAGACGTTATATCTTGAAGATAACAAGTTCAACAAGAGCATCATTCTATGTTTGAGTTCATTGATATCTCTCAAAAACCTTTCTCTTTATGGCAACAACTTGGGAGATCCCTTTCCTGCCCGAGGCATGTCTATCTTTATGAGAACTCCCAAAGAGAATATATTATCCATTCTTCTTATTCATATCTTCACAAGAATTGTTCAAGTGCAGAATTAACGATGTTGAAAAACTTGGAGACGTTGGACTTAAGCTTTAATGATCTTAGCTCCCTAACAATGCAGGTATTACTTAAGAACTTCCTAGATTCAGTTGAATAGAACTATAAATAAATTTTATATTTATATGTATGAGTTCATGTTTAAGCCACCTGCTATGGATACACAAGTATAAAGGCCTCTTTTGGAACATGCTATTTTACTAATTTTTTTGGCACAAGTATAGGTCACAGCAATGGATCAAAAGTACATTTCTTTATTTGAAAGAAACTTCTTAAATATTGCTTTACCCATTTAGAATTATTATATCTTGTTTACACGCTTCCCCATCTAGTTGTTTTTGTTAGCTTAGGCATTGAGTTGTAGACGTTGGTATATGTTATACAACATATAAGAGTTTTAGTGACTAATTTTTTTAGTTTTTAAAAGTGAAAATTTTGTTGCAAAAGATATTTAAGGCAAAACCCTTTAAGTTGTGTTTTTAAAAGAAAATTTCCATTACGAGTCGGTTTGCAATTTTGGCCTAAATATTCTGCTCAAGCAGCACTACTCATTCTTCTTTAGAGAATCAACTCTTTTACTCTCACAAGAAACAAGCTCTCCCATGAGAGGAGAGCCCCTCAACCCTTGGGCGTATTAAAACCTTGGGCATGCTCAAATTTTTAACTCTCAGCCTCTTTTAGAGCAAATTATTGCGGCAATAATACTTCATAAAAGAAAAACCAACACCTAAAGATAGGAACTTGAGACAATTTCCAACAAGTTCACATAAAGAGAAAGGCCATGAATCAATTAAAGCAAAGAGGATTTGACAAAGGCATTGGACAATGCATGGATTTTAGAGTGTTGTGTCATTCATTGAGCTTCAGAAGAACATTTTAATGTCTACTTTTTTTTTTTTTTTTTGATCGGCAAAAAAAAGCTTTATTTATGACGATGAAAGGTACAAGTTGTACATACAAATACATCAATAAAGGAGTACACAAAGCATCACAATGAGCTAAATCATCCCAACTAAGTTGGCACCAAAAAGCCCATCCTATCATATGCTAACACCCCCAATAGGAAGCAACCAACCAAGGAAAACAACAAAAAACAATAAATCAACAAATCACAGCACACCCCAAACTGCACGTCTAAACCTTAGCACACTAGCTCAGCCACCATTCTTGATGCAAAATAGAACCTGTTGTAGGTTTGACACATGAGGTATTTAGTTGTGTGTTGTGTTGTGTTTAGTTATGATATTTTTTCTTTTCTTTTTTTAGTAATGACTCAAAAAATTGAAGTTCTGCCATTTTTCCTATAAGGTGCATATGATGCACACATTTGAAAGATGTGCACCATAGTGTTTCCCAAAAGTTGAAAATTAAACACTGAAAATTGAAAGTTGAATTCTTGAAGTTGAAAAGTTGTTTGATAAATATTTAAACGCTAAAATTGTTTGATATGTAAGAGATTAAATTTGAAATTTATTATTTTCAAATTGTATCTCTCAAATTTTATAGTGTGATGATGGTGGTGGTGATGATGGTAAGGTTATAATGGCATATGTCGATGCTTGTGCATAAGTATTTATAAATTTAGTCATTATTAAATAAGTTTCATATCACTTAAAATTTTCTTAACTTTTATCATAAATTTTAAGACCCACTTAAATTTTTAAGTGATGTTAATTATAGTTATCAAATGGATGTAATTGAATTTCATTCAATACATTCATTTTTAAATATTGAATTATGTTATCAAACAACACTTTAGTATACATCTTATAATAACAAATTTTTTACTGAGTATTATATAAATCCATGGCATTACAAACAATACGTGTTTCATAAGCTTCTTGTTTTGTAGGTTTGTGCAAATTGAAGAAACTTGAGGCGTTAGATATCAGCCATAACCACTTTGAAGGGATCCTTCCTTCATGCCTAAGCAATTTGACATCTCTCAAGTTTTTTGATATTTCTCTAAACCAATTCACAGGAAACATTTCTCCATCTCTGTTTGGAAGCCTTAACTCCCTAGAGTACATTGGTCTTAGTCATAATCGTTTCGAGGGTTTATTCTCATTCGGCTCATTTGCAAATCATTCAAACCTTGAGGTGGTTGAATTGATAAGTGACAATGACAAATTTGAGGTAGATACAAAATTGACAGATTGGATTCCCTTGTATCAGTTGAAAATCCTTGTTCTATCAAACTATAATCTGAACAAGCTCTCTGGTGATGTTCCGAAATTTCTCCTTTACCAAAACAAGCTAATGGTCGTTGATCTCTCCCACAATAACATGACAAGTTCTTTCCCAAACTAGCTACTGGTGAACAACACGAGACTATAATTTTTAGTCCTGCAGAATAACTCTTTTGTTAATCAATTTTTTCTATCGCAATACTGCTATATAAGTACTTACCAAATTGACATCTTGACAATCACTTAAGTGGGCAAATTCAAGCCAATATTGGGGATATGTTTCCATATATTTCGTACTTAAACTTATCCTGGAATGCTTTTGAAGGTGGTATCCCATCCTCATTTGGTAAGATAAGTCAGTTGATGTATCTGGATTTATCCTCTAATCATTTTTCAAGGGAGGTGCCGAACCAGTTAGTTAGAAATTACAGATCTTTATCAACTTTAAAATTAACAAATAACAATTTTCGTGGTCAAATCTTTTCAATTGACTTCAACTTGACTCAAATACAAATTTTGCAATTAGTTAGAAATTACAGGACCTCTGACAAATGTGCTCTCCAAATTGCTTGAATTGTATTTCCTTGATATTAGCAACAACTACATGTTTGGCAAGATTCCAAGTTCAATAGATAACATGACATCGTTCAATAGATAACTAATCATGCGAAATAATTTATTCAATGGTGAGCTCCCATGTGCACTGGTTCCAAGTGTGTTTATGGACATCTCTTATAACTCATTTTCAGGATCAATAATTCCTTTTTGCTCAAACCGAAACTCGCAATACTTGGAGCATATGCATTTGCAAGGTAACAAGTTCACAGGGTTAATTTCAAGAGCTCTCCTTAACTCGTCACATCTTTTGACTCTTGATATTAGGGACAACATCTTTTTTGGCAGCATTCCTGATTCCATTAGACTACTTTCCAATCTTAGAATTCTTCTGTTCAGAGGGAACCAACTGAGCGGTTCAATTCCAATTCAATTGTGTCAACTACATCAGATAAACTTGATGGACCTTTCCAGTAACTATTTCAATGGTTCTATACCTCCTTGTTTCAATAATATCACCTTTGGCACAATAGGGGCTAGTGACCGACCCACCATGCAAAGATCTATATATTCCTTTGGTTATTATGCAACTTACCAATACAGAGGTATATTTGAGACAAATTATATACCCTGTTATGAAGTTATGTATGATGAAGTAGACAAAGTTGAGTTTGTCACAAAAAGTAGGAGTAACTCTTACAAGGGCAACATCCTTAATTTCATGTCTGGATTGGATCTGTCACATAACAAACTAATAGGTGAAATACCTTTTGAACTAGGAAAGCTAAGTAGTATTCGTGCACCGAACTTGTCTCACAATCTCTTGATTGGACCCATCCCAAAGACCTTCTCAAACCTTGCCCAAATAGAGAGTTTGGAGCTTTCTTACAACAGTTTGAGCGGAAACATCTCAACGAAACTAATCAATCTAAATTTTTTGGAAGTGTTCACTGTGGCTCACAACAATTTATCAGGCAAAATATTAGATAGGAATGCACAATTCAGGACTTTTGAAGCGAGTAGTTATGAGGGAAATCCATTTCTTTGTGGATCACCATTCGAGAAAAATTGTACAGCCATTGTTGACTCACCACACTTGCCACAATAGTATCCTTAGGTGAAACCGAGGGGAAATGGTATGATATCGATCTAGTGGCATTTTCTGCAAGTTTTGTCGGAATATACATCACTTTCTTGTTTGGATTTGCTACTATTCTTTACATCAACCCGTATTGGAGACAAAGATGGTTCTATCTAATTGAGGAGGGTATGTATTCTAGTTACTATTATGTTTCTGATTCTCTTTGCAAGATATTACACCTTCTGTATTGGTAGCTATGGTTTGTCTCCATGGACAAGTATAGCAAATGTTGTTTTCTGATTTATTTTACAAGCTATTAGGCCTTTTGTATTATATTAGCTATGGTTTGTTTCCATGGACAAGTATGGCAAATGTTGTAATAGTGCTAGCTTTGTGTTGCTTATGAATGAATAAATGGAAACATAGTAAGCATTATTGGTTACTTGTTTTCATTTCATTTCATGCTGCTTGGAAATATTGCTATGAAAACATATATAGGGTCCTAGAAAACATATATATATATATATAATTTGGAAGCAAAGTTTGTAAGGTTTTTGGTAAGTATAGCATTTCGCTTTATACATTGAAATAATTTGGATTTGTGAAAAAGTTCATTGGATATCAAAAAATTGAAAAGATACAATACCTATATAAGAAATCTATTTCAATTCTTTGATTGACAATTACTTTGGCATGTGTGACTAGCTAGCTACTTTTGGATTTAAAATAGAGAAACTAATGTTTAGGACATGAGAAAGTTTGAAATTGCAAATTAGAAATGTTTTTCTTTTAAGATTATGTCATGTTTGGCAAAAATTACCATACACTCATTATTCATAAGGTGTGTTTAGTTTATGGATTTTGGTAGGAATTTGAAAAGGAAAAAGGGAAAAAAATGTGTGAAATGTAACTATACTTCACCCACATTTTTCTTTTCTCTTTTCAAATTCCTACCTAAATCCATATACCAAACACAGCCTAAATAGACCAATCACTTACTGTTTATGTTATTAGTCAAGTGTTACAAATTCTAAATTAAATTTGACTAAACTCGTACCTAACTAATTAAATAACAAATGTTACCCTTCTACTATCTTCTTATATAACATTTGATATACCCTCTTATGTACCTCAATCACAACCATTAATGTAATGGATTCCACGTGAGTTGTATTAATATCCAATGATTATGATTGTATTATATGAAATAGTATACGGAATGTAGTATAAAAAGATGATAAATGTAATATTATTGATTATACAATTTTTTGTATCCCATTGCACACGTCTAGACTTTCATGACCTGTTGATTAAAATGACTCTAAAAATGTGGTCTTGGAGGAAATTCCAAGTAATGGGATCATCGTCCAAATTAATGCCATTTTTATTTTGATTTACTTGTGCTAATCTTTTGCATAGAAGAAGTAAATTTCCTATGCTTTTATGGTGGAAATTGAGTCATATATATATATATATATATCACCACAAAAACAAATAATAAAGGTATTATATTGTGTGGAGAAAAACTTATCACAACTTGTAATGGAGTCAAATTGATCTAACTTGAAGGCTAGATCACCTAAAAAATACTCAAAAGAATAATATTGGCTGATAAGTAGTCAGAGGACTCTTTCATACCTAAGTCAACAATGAAAATAAGTATCAAAAGGTAAGAGCTTGAGTATTCGTTGTTGTGTACCTTTTGGGTTTAGGTGTCTTGCTTATATGGGCTCCATTTCCAACCGTTGGAGCCGGTTGAGTGATCCCTATAACTCCCCCATTCTGTTCCACTTTTTGGGGAATTGTGTCTCACATTTGCAAATTTTTATGAGTAGATAAATCCATGTTGGATAGAATAAGCGTGGACTTGGGTTAACGCCCCTTGGACTGTTGGTCCGAGATTAAATCTAGCTCGGTGACGAGCTATCTCTAGCTCAACTTCTTAACCCAACCTTCTAGTCTGACTCTCCTTTCTAACCCTGATCAGCCCCAATAAACAACATGTGACTTCTAGCTTGGATTTTGCCTCCCACATATACCATCTTATATAATCATTACGGTACGTAGCAAGATTGATTGTCAAATTAATTTGTTACATTTACAATTTTTGTTGTTATCAATTAACCTATGTGTGGATAATAATGTAAGTGAACTATACCGTAATTGCAGTATCACAAGTCTCTGTTTCACTTTTCCCAAAACTTAACTTTCAATAGAAACAAAATTGTGGTAATTAGTGAAAGAATAATCGTACTATATATGACTTTTTGTGCAAGTATACAAAGACTTAACACGATACACAAAAGAGACTTGTACCTCATGAAAATGACAAAAAATTATAATGTGAATCTGTTGACCTTTTCTTGTAAGTATACAAAGACTTAACACGATACACAAAAGAGACTTCAACCTCATGAAAATGACAAAAAATTATAATGTGAATAAAATAAGCAAAGGTGGATATGGTTTCTCAGAAAGAACCTGTGAGGTCCCTTAAAGGTATTTTCTGGCTGTATTTTGATGATCTGAACCGTTCATATTGTAAGGTTTATCGAGTATATCATCCATATAAAAAATCAAGTTAATCAGACATCTGTAATCCCATGATCAAGTCTTAATTGTTTTTTAAAAAAAAATTATTAAAATCATGTTAACCGTTTATTTTTGATAAACAATTGTGCTCTTATTTTAAGGCTACAAATGTTCAATTTACTTGATTTTTTTTTTGTAATTTATTATGAAAAAAATACCATATGCACCTTTTTATAGTGCACTTAATAATATTTTCTTTGATTATGTGATTTATTCTATATAAGTAAAATAACTTGAGACGAGATAGTAGAAATCTCCAATTTCAATTACAGATTTTTATTTGATAAAAAAAATAAAAAGGTGGATACCATATCAAAAACTAATTCTAATCATTAGATTTGGATAATAGAAAAAAATTAGCCGTCATTTAGTAATAGTTAATACTGAATACAAGGTGATTTTTGCAACAAAAAAAAAAAAAAAGTAATTTTACTGTGACTTTCAACAGTTTTCTCTTTCATAGTTGGACGTTGAACCCATTATGACGGGAGTTGGAACCCATTTATGATGGAAGTTGCAGGTGTATTAGGCACAGCTTTACCCTACGTTATTCGTAGTGTCATTGCTGAAAATACTTAATTTAAATAGGATAGATGGTGCAAATTAGCATTACTATATGAATTATGTATCAACCATAGCATTAAAGTCTCCAAAGAGCCGCAACATACCTATTACATCCCCCACCAACTTAAACATGCCAACCAGACTTTCAAAGCAAAATCATATTAAAATTTCGCCAATTCACTATTATCTCCCCATAAGAATTGTCTTTGAAATTTCTCCAACTCTTTCGCAACGTCCACAGGGATCTTGAATGGCAACAGATATAAAATGGGCAAATTAGCTAGGTATTTTTGCTTCCACAAGGCCAATTTCTTCTTAAATTTCTCAATTATAGGCTTCCAAGTGCTAATGCAACCCGGGTTAGCTTTGAACTTTTAAGCTAGTCAGTTGTTGTAATGACTTTTTCTGAATTTGAAATAAAGATAAGTTTACACGACTATTTTACAATCATAGGATGATGTAATGGTGGCGATACTCCCAAATCAACATTTTATTATGATATAAACTTCACCACTAAATTCAAAGTAAGGTTTCTAGCATACACACCTGCATAAGCATTATAGAAAGTAAACCATAAGGAGAAAATGATAAAATGAAAAGGCGAGTAAGATAACATAATGAAGAAGAGCCCGTCATAAGGATAGATCGGCCAAGTCAAAAGATCTTGAAACAGCCTTGCACCAAGACTCCACCTTTTTCTGCCTCAGATCTTCTTGTAATGTTGGACTGAAAATGGTAGCTTTTTTCCTTCTTTTCCCCAGAAGAAAAAATTTCCTCCTGTCCAAACCCCAATAGCTAACCCAGCAGCATAGGCTGCTCCAAGAGCTGTTGTCTCTATGTCAGCTGGTCTTACCACTGGGTTACCCAACAAGTCTGCCTGCAAAACACAAGTTCAAAATGAAACTGTGACATATATGAGTGCGATAGAGAAAAATAATTAGCAGCCAATTATCAAAATATGAACTGATGAGGAAATATGCCGCAAAAACAAAACTTGAAAGACAATAGAGTAGACTTATAATTTAACTCCCCAAGGAAGATCATGCGTGAATAACACAATATCACAACAAAAATGTTTGAACAAATATTTGCTAAGACTATGAAAGGAAAAATATGATTACTGTGGAAATGTTTGTAATTATCCAATTATATCGGAAAACTAAAATCAAATTGATTAGGCTCATTTTCAATGCAAAATCAATACAATCCAGATCTAGATAACTTTCCAACATAAATAACTTCAAACACACATCAATAAAAAAAAGTTGTTCTCATGCTAAGCTGACCTAGTTTTAGATTCAATTAAACAGCAATGAAATTCAGCTTATAGCAGAAAATGAGGAAAAAAATGAACTGAATTTGCATCAAAAGGTTGTTTAACAGTAGCACCACCATCCCCCCTAAGCAAGAATTCCCCCTTCTCATTTTTGACCTCACCCTTCTCCCCTGCATCCTTGTGCATCGAATCCAACAAATTTTTCACCTGGAAACACATACTCTCGCACACAGCTCGAGCAATATGAAACCTGTTCATAAACCTCGTAATCCCAATACAAACTCCACGAGCATCATCACGCCACCATGGAGTAAATAATCCATCAAATGCCAGCAGAAAATAAACTCCACCAGTGGAGTCAACCTGCATAGCCAAGTCCTCAATCTCACTAGCAGTTCTAATTAACCCAAGACCGTCTGTGAGCCACTGAACAACAGCTCCTGCAATGGCAATTGAGCCCTCAATAGCATAGTTTGGGGGTGTTTGGGAACTTGGTTTTTGAGTTTTTTTTTTTTTTTTTTTTTTTTTTTCGCTACAAGACAAATGTTTTACAAAATCAAAAAAACCAAATCCAAACAAAATATCACATCAAACCCCATAATCATTTCACTTTTTCTCTCACAAACATCACATCCAACCACAAAAAAATTCAACTATCTTCCCAAACACAAAAAATTTTCTCCAATAATATCTTACAATTAAAAAAACCTACAAAAAAACCCACTTCCCAAACACCCACTTTGTCGGAGCATCTGGGCCAAGCTTAAAAGCTTAAGTGCTTAATAGACCATGAGTAGACTGAATCAACTCTTCACCGGTGTTGAGAAGTATGAAAGCCCCAGTTCCAGAAGTACTTTTTGCCTCTCCATTCCTACAAGCTTGCCCCAGCATTGCTGCTTGTTGATCACCGAGACAAAGCAATTGGGATTCCTGGGATTGGCCATCCAGTTGATATTTTTCCAATAATCTCAGAATTACTGACAACTTTGGGTAGAATTTCAGCAGGAATTTTGAGCATCTCCAATGTGGATTTATCCCAATCAAGTGTTTTCAGATCCATAAACATAGTTCGTGATGAATTTGAAACGTCTGTGACATGTAAACCATTATTAACACCTCCAGTCAAATTCCAGATCAACCAGGAGTTTATAGTTCCAAACAGCGCATCTTCTTTCTCTAATTTCCTGTACAAAATACAAAATATTATGGTAAATCTAAAATAAAATAAAATAAAAAATAAATTCTTCCAAATTTACAAGTAAATTGAGTGCAATAGTATAACACCATATCATTACTAACACGTAGTGTCACTATCCAATAATAGATGCATCCGATGGAGGGATGGAGCCGCGATTTTGTCTTTGTGGGGAAAATATCATATAGCGAAATTTAGACAAATAAAAAGGACTATATTTATATTTTTCAGATCCTAATTTCAATGAATTAAAATATATTAGACAAAATATTCAATGTAAATAAATATATGCATGAAAAAAAATAAATGAATAAATTTTTAATACAAAACCACTTGGTCCACTATGTAACTGGTACACCACATTTCTTTTCTTTTTTTCTTTTTTTTTCTTCAAGAAATTCATCAAATTTTCATCTGACTTTTTTCAACAAAAAATAAATAAAAGTTATTTTCCAAAATAAAAATCTTAGAAGTCATCATGAATCAAAAAACACAAATACAATAAAAAAAATTAGAAAAAACCCAAAAACAAAGTTGCATGTTACATACAAACAATAAATAACCAATAAATCAATAACCCTCAATTAGTAACAATTAGATTACCTGGTGTTATTAGCGGCCAATTAAAAAATGTAAATGGGATTAGGTGGACGCTACTTATCTTCCATTAACCCAATCATGTAGTCTCTCTATAGTAATGTGAGATTTTTCATTAATTGGTACTTAGTAATATTGCCACTCGTATCACCATTATACCTAATATTTAATCCAATTCTTGACCTGGCCACTACTGAACACAACATATTCATGAACAGTAGATATACATATCACACATAAGAGGGGTTTTTAAAAATTAAGGATCATGACCACCGCATGCCAGAATCTCGCTTCATCCCTGATCGGATAAGTGAATCCCATTATTCAAATATAACTACCATCCAATACAATTTAATAACTACCATATTTGTATAGTGGGTTCACTACTCATGGTAATTGATTATTGAATTATGATGATATGGTATCATATCACTGTTAATTGAATTTTTTTCATTAAATAGAACTACAGACACCCCTATTCACAGAATGGGGTGGCCTTTTTTCTAGGAAAGTTTGCTATGTGGGTAGTGATTGTTTTGGCTCAGGTGAATGGACACAGTGCTGGTTGCTTGGAAGGGGAAAGGAGGGGTCTATTGGAATTCAAGGAGTTCCTCAAATCCAACGGTGCTGATGCAGACCATCTTCTCCCTACCACAGTGAGTGTTGTGATTGGGAGAGAGTCACGTGTGATCGCACCATGGGCACGTTTCAGAGCTCTCTCTGCATAATATCAAAGATGCACCATATATAGATCACAACAATATTTGGCTCATAAATGCCTCCCTTTTAAAGAGCTCCGAAGCCTCAATTTGTCTTTCAATTTATTCAGTGCTAGGACTGACAATAAAGATATGCAAATCAGCTAATATAACTCCATGAATGTTTATATTTTACTTTTCTAAAAGTACTACTTTCTATAGTTGGCTTAACGGAAGAAAAAAAATAAAAATTAATGGAGAATACTGAAAATATTAAACATGAAAATTTTCTACACAAGTCTTGTGTTAGAGAAGGGGTGAGATTCTGTTCCGAACACTACTTGTGAGGTGGGGATGGGTAGAGATTTTGGGATAGGTGATTCATCTCATTTTTTCCAAAATTTTCATGCTGGTTTGAGAAGCTGTCGGCTTTGAGAAAATTGGAGACTCTAAATCTTGAATGGAACAAATTTGATGATACCATTCTGCCATCTTTGAGTGCGCTTAGATCCCTTAAGATGCTTAATCTTCGTGCAAATAAAATCGGGGGATTATTTCCAGCTCATGGTAACTTCAACTGTGTCTGTGAAAATTCATGATTGTTTCTTATTTGTACAGGGAGTTGAGAATTGTTAATCATAATTACAATTGCATAATTATTCTTAATAATCTTTCTATTACTATGTTGTAAACTCATCACTTTGTTGTTTCTTTGTGCAGAATTAGCTTATTTTGGGAACCTGGAAAGGTTGGATCTAAGTGAAAATCAACTTAATGGCATCCAAGGTAAAACCTAGCCTTCTTGAAATTATATGCTTGCTTAAGTTTTCAACAAGTAGAGCAGGAAAACCATATAACCTCTGTAGTTTTTGATGCACTAACAATAATGGACTATCTTCTCCATCCAATTGCATTCTAATCACTGATATTTGGCCCATATTGCATTAATAATTATGATCTGGACTATGCTCTTGGTGGACACAAAAGAACCCCCCGATGAAACCATGAACCCTTTTCTTTTCTCACATAAAGCTCACTATTTTCAGTCAACTTAACAGAAACAATTCTTGGGTGATAGAAAGATCTAAAAATGAATTGGCACTGAATTAGCCAGTATAAAGTTGGCCAAGTAGAAACTTCAAGATTGTCAAGTTGACTACATTGACTGGTTTTATACATAGCAAGTAAGGATGCTCGTTCCCTTTTGATAAGAGTTCTAAAGTTAAGCTTTATTCCCCATAATCTCAAGAGGTTGGCCTGGTTGTCAAGGCTTGGGGTCTAGGGATGTGCTTCCTCCAAAGTCTCAAGTTCAATACCTCCTAAGTGCAAACAATTTCTTGGTCGCAAGTAAACAGTGAGATTGGTTCCCTAGATTAGTTGTTCCAATAGGCTACATACCGAGTTATCAAAAAAATAAAAATAAAAATAAAAAAATAAAAAAAGCTTTATTCCCCATGAATAGGAACAAATGAAAGTGTACTGATTCTTCAATTGAATGGCATAGCTAGTGGTTTGTGGTTTACCTAATTATTGTTTTTGGTGAAATAAGGTGTGTTTGTGTGTGTGTGTGTGCACGTGCATTCCATATCACTATATATCATCTACAATTTGAATCAGAGTAAAGTGAAAATCTTTTTAAGAAGTACCTAATTACCTGTAAAAGCAATGAGTTGGTCATTTTCATATATGGTTCTTTGGGGTTGACTTTTAATGACATTTGATCATGGTCATACGCTCAGATTCTAAACTACTGTCTAAGTTGACCGAGATGAGACATATAGACCTAAGTGGTAATCAATTTAACAAGGATGCCTTCAGGATTTTGAATCCCATCCCTTAAGTTTCTATCCTCAGAGAATAATAAAGGTATGTGTATTTTCGATTTCTGAAATCCATGCTACTTAATTTAAGTTTTTTTAGCTCCATTTGAGTGTTGAGAAGACTTAAAATAGTTGAAAAAATGAAGTCTTACAACTAGCGAAATTCGCAAACTAAAAGTTTTTTTTTTTTTTTTGTCAATTGTACCTTTATGGAATCATCGTTCTCTATTTTCTTCACCTCAATCTAATTAATGAGTCTCTTCACTTGGGTTACAGAATTGACTTATAATCTTAGTAATCTGGAGGTCCTCCTCCTTAGACAGAATCAGCTCAATGGAAGGCAAGCAATGGAAGGCAAGAAATTTGTTATTTAGATTGCCTTGGGATCATTCTGCAATCTTGATTGTATTAAGCTCTCTTGGCTCTATTTTACCTTTATCATATGTTTTGGTAGGTTTGACATCTGTCTGCCATCTGGAGATCTTAAATTTGAGTGAGAATAATTTCTTTGCAAGTGTTCCTCCATCCTAGGGTTGGACAAACGTCAGGCAAGGCCGGGTTTGGGCCGGGCCAACGCTACATAATAAGAGACTTTGTGTCTGCCCAAGTCCGGCCCGGCCCTAATATCGGGCCTCTAAATCTGTCCAAGCCCAGTCAAAAAAATAATTATAAATCTCAAACTCACCCATCGGACTATATGTTAAAAAAAAAATTAAAACATTCCATAATTAAATTCAATCACACATTATATTTCTTAAAAAAATATATTGACATCATTATAAATTGAAAGATTTTGTATATAAATTGATGAATTTCTTAAATAAACTCAATCACACATCACAACAAATGTGAGTTTCAATAAAATCAACAAAGATAAAGTTTAAATCTCAATATAAAAAATATATATATTTTAATGTATTATAAATAATTAATTAATTTAATAGCGAGCCAGGGTTGGGTTGGAAGTAGAGGTGTGCGCGGTGCGGTTCGGACAGTTTGAGAGTAAAATTATAAACCGAATAGCGGATTAGCGGATTAACAGATTGACAAATTGCAGTTTGGGCAGTTTTTGGCGAATTGGCGGATTGAAGAATATTCTAACTAATAATCATACATTTGAATAATATATAACACTAATTTGTATAATATTTTATATATATATATAACACAAAGTAATTTTACAGAATATATTTATATATATAACTACTAATTTGTAATAAATTTAATATCTTAAATATCTCTCTCATTTTTACATTGATATTTCATTAGAAGTTAAAAAATATATATGTATTAACTATAGTGGAGTGGAACAGTTTGGAACGGGATTATAAATTTTAAAGTTTGAACCGTGGTTAGCGGTTAGAGCGGCGCGGATTGATGTAGATCAGTGTGGTTTTAGCGGATTAGACGGTATTTTGCACAGCCCTAGTTGGAAGTATAAATCTCAAGCTCAGCCCATTAATATTCCGAGCTAAAATTGTTAGCTCAGCCCGACCCTATGGCCTAAAACAATTTTCCCAAGTCCTAGAAAAATAGGATTGAACCGGGCGGGCCAATGGGCCGATGTCCACCCCTACTCCATCCATAGGAGCATTATCTTCTCTGAAAGCTCTATCTGTGGCTCAAAATAACCTTAATGGTTCTTTACCAATTCAAGGTAAAAATTCTATTTGTCAAGGTTATCTATTATAAACTAAAAGGTCAACAAAATAGAAATTCAAAGGCCAACAAAAATTATATCGAGTATTATAAACGATATGTGTTTCATAAGCTTGTTATTTTGTAGGTTTGTGCAAACTGAAGAAACTTGAGGAGTTAGATCTCAACCATAACCTCTTTGAAGGGATCCTTCCTCCATGCCTAAGCAATTTGAGATCTCTCAAGTTTTTTGATATTTCTCTAAACCAATTCACAGGAAACATTTCTCCATCTCTTTCTGGAAGTCTCAACTCTCTAGAGTAAATTGATCTTAGTCACAATCGTTTCGACGGTTTATTCTAATTTAGGTCATTTGCAAACCATTCAAACCTTGAGGTGGTTGAATTGATAAGTGGCAATGACAAATTTCAGGTAGAGACTAAATATACAGATTGGATTCCCATGTTTCAATTGAACGTCCTTGTTCTATCAAACTGTAATCTAAACAAGCTCTCTGGCGATGTTCCGAAATTTCTACTTTACCAAAACAAATTAAGGCTCATTGATCTCTCCCACAATAACTTGACAGATTCTTTCACAAACTGGCTACTGGTGAATGATACGGGACTAGAAGTTTTAAACCTGCGGAATAACTCTTTTGTCGGTCAATTTTGTTTGCCATCATACCACTATGTAAATACTTATTGGATGGATGTCTCAAACAATCACTTAAGTGGGCTAATTCAAGCCAATATGGGGCAGATGTTTCCATATATTTCATACATCAACTTGTCTAGGAATGCTTTTGAAGGTGGTATCCCATCCTCATTTGGTACGATGAGTGAGTTGGTTGTTTTGGATTTATCCATTAATAATTTTTCAAGGTAGGTACGAACCAGTTAGTTAGAAATTGCAGATATTTAGGAATTTTAAAATTATCAAATAACAATTTTTGTGGCCAAATCTTTTCAGTTATCTTCAACTTGATTCATATATGGCATTTGCAACTGAATGATAATCAATTTACAAGGCCTCTAACAAATGTGCTCTCCAAATTGTCCAACTTGAATTCTCTAGATATTAGCAACAACTACATGTCAAGTAAGATTACAAGTTCAATGGATAACATGACATCGTTGGAAACATTGATCTTGTGAAATAATTCGTTTAATGGTCAGTTCCCATGTGCACTGGTTCCAAGTGTGTTTATGGACGTCTCTTATCACTCATTTTCAGGATCAAGACTTTCTTCTTGCTCAACCCAAAACTGGGATCTGTAGAGCTTGTGCATTTGCGAGGGAACAAGTTCACAAGATTAATTCCAAGAGCTCTCTTTAATTCATCAAATCTTTTGACATTTGATATAAGAGAAAACCGCTTCAGTGGTAGCATTCCTGATTCCATTGGAGTGGTTTCCAACCTTAGAATTCTTTTGTTAAGAAGGAACCAATTGAGTGGTTCAATTCCAACTCAATTGTGTCAACTAAATAGGATAAGTTTGATGGACTTTTCCCATAACTATTTCAATGGGTCTATACCCTGTTGTTTTGGTACTATCGCCTTTGGAATGATAGAGGCTAGTTTGCAAGGCTTCATGCAAATGACTGCACCTCTGTTCAATTGGCATACATTTTACAAATATAGAGGTTTCCTAGAAAGGAATTTCAATATCCCTCACAAGAATACCCTGTTTGCCAGTGCCATGGCAGATGAAGTTGAGTTTGTTACTAAAAGCAGGACTTACTCCTACAGGATTGGCAGCATCCTTAATTTCATGTCTAGATTGGATTTGTCATGTAACAAACTAACAGGTGAAATACCTTTTAATGGGTCTCCGGAAGGTTTCTTTCCGACTCATCGAGGATTGCGGCAGGGTGATCCTTTATCTCCTTTGTTATTCATCCTGGTTATGGAGGCTTTGGGGCGTTTGTTGTCTAGAGCGGTGCAAAAAGATTTGTTGAAAGGGTTTGAGGTCGGGGTGGTTCCAGGGGTGGTGGAGGTGTCTCATTTGTTTTATGCAGATGATGTGCTCATTTTCTGTGATGCGGAGGAGGAGCATATTGGGCACTTGAGATGTGTGCTGTTGTGTTTTGAGGCAGTGTCCGGGCTTCGAGTGAATTTAGCAAAGTCAAAATTGATCCCGGTGGGGGAGGTGGCTCTTCGATTTTGGCCGCTATCTTGGAGTGTAAAGTGGTCTCTTTGCCTGTTACATATTTGGCTTTGCCTTTGGGGGCTTCCTTTAAGGCCAAACGAGTATGGGATGGGGTCGTGGATAGGGTGCAACGGCGGTTGGCAAGATGGCAGCGGCAGTATTTGTCAAAGGGTGGTCGGCTCGTATTGATTAAAAGTGTTTTAGCAAGTATTCCGACTTATTTTATGTCTGTTCACATGATCCCGGTGTCAGCAGCAAGGCGGATTGAGCAGCTGCAACGGCACTTTTTGTGGGGTGGTGGGGGTGAGGGTGCTCATTATCATTTACAATCATGGGATCAGATTTGTCTGCCTAAGGAGAGCGGGGGGGCTTGGGGGTTTGGAGGTTGGTCTTGCTCAATTTGGTTTTGTTGGGGAAGTGGTTGTGGCGTTTTGTGGCAGAAAGAGAGCGGCTTTGGAGAAGGGTGGTGGTTGCTAAGTTTGGTATGGGTAAGGGGGAGTGGTGTTCCAGAACGGTGGGTTTTTCTCATGGTTGTGGTGTGTGGAAGGGGATTTGGTTAGGTCGGGAGGCTTTTTGGAGGAGGGTGCAATTGAAAATTGGTGTCGGGGATCCAGTTCGTTTTTGGAGGAATAGGTGGTGTGGTGACTTGTCTTTAGAGTTTAGATTCCTTTTGATCTTTGCTATTGCTGCTAATTGTGAGGTGTTGGTGGCTGCTGTCAAGATTGGAGAGGGGCAATCGACGATGTGGAATGTGCAATTGCGTCGCACTGTTCAAGATTGGGAGCAAGATCAGTTGATGGAACTTCTGGATTTTTTTATATGGTTGGAAGTTTGTGAGGGAAGGTCAGGACTCTTTGGTTTGGGATTGTCCTAGATCCAAAGGCATTTTTACTGTGTCTTCTTTTTATGAGAGACTTGTTCAGGATGGGTTAGCACAGGATGTTGCTAGGGTTTATCCGTGGAGAGGTGTTTGGGTGCCGGGCTCGCCATCAAAAGTTGCCTTTTTTGTTTGGACAACAAGTTTGGGTGGTGTCTTGACCATTGATAATTTGATTCGTCGTTGGCATATTTTGGTAAATTGGTGTTGTTTGTGCGGTAGGGCAGCAGAATCAGTTGACCATTTGCTTATTCTTTGCCCGGTCTCGTCTCGTCTTTGGATGTTTATGATTGTAGTTTTTGGTTTTGTTTGGGTACAACCAGGTTCGGTGCTCGCAGTTGTGCAAAGTTGGGCAGGAGGGCGGGTAAGGCGGCGGCGGCGTCGGAAGGCTTGGCTTCTTGCGTCGCACTGTTTAATGTGGTTGATTTGGTTGGAGCGTAATAGGTGGGTGTTTCAGAGGATGGTTCACTCCATTCCTTGGTTAGAGAGACGGCTTCTTATAGTTTTGTATAGTTGGGTGACAGGTTTAGTAGATCCGGATGTGTTGGTTTTTGTAGATTTTGTAGAGGATTTGACTTATTAATTTGGTCGAGCTTTCGGGGCCACTTTTGTATTCGTTGCATCTTCTTGATGCTTTCTTAATAAAGTTTGGTTATTTATCAACAAAAAAATAAAAATAATAAAAATAATAAAAAAAATAAAAAAATAAAAATAGGGAAGCTAAGTAATGTTCTTGTACTAAACTTGTCTCACAATCTCTTGATTGGACCCATCCCAAAGACCTTCTCAAACCTTGCCCAAATAGAGAGTTTGGACTTTTCTTACAATAGTTTGAGCGGAAAAATCCCAACAGAACTAATGAATCTAAATTTTTTGGAAGTGTTCATTGAGGCTCACAATAATTTATCAGGTAAAATATTAGACAGGAAAACACAATTTGGGACCTTCGAAGCGAGCAATTATGAGGGAAATCCATTATTTTGCCATTGGAGTAAAATTGCATAGCCATCATTGATTTGCCATACTCGCCAACAACAGCATCCTCAGACGAAACTTAGGGAAAATGGTATGATATTGATCTAGTATTTTTCCTACAAGTTTTGTCGGAATGTACATCACTTTCTTGTTTGGATTTGCTGCTATTCTTTACATCAACTCATACTGGAGACAAAGGTGGTTTTATCTGATTGAGGAGTGTATGTATTCTACTTATTATTTTATTTCTGATATTCTAATATTAGGCCTTCTTAATAATTAGCCATGGTTTGTTTCCATGGACAAGCAAGGACGGCGGCAACATAGACCCTGGAGGGGCACATGCCCCTCCTCAACTTTCTAAAATTTATGTTTTAGTATAGGTTAATAAATAGTTGGGTAAATTACACTTGCCTCCCCTGAAGCTTTTGACAAATATAAAGAGCTCTCATGTGGTTTCAATAATTACAGAAACCTCCCTTACTTTAACTAACAATATCAAAATCCCCCCCATATGTTGACTGCCGTTCACACAACTAACAGAAATTGCTGATGTCATCAAAGATAATTACTGAAATGCCCATAATGCCCTCAAGTGTCTTGAAACCCTCCATGAGCTAAGTTACATGAAACAAAACCCAATCTACTCTCTCTCTCTCCCCGAGCTCTGTGAAACACACCCACACCCAAAAATAAATAAATAAAACACAACGTATTCTCTCTCTCTCTCTCTTTCTCTTAGACTTCTCTCTTCGACATCCTCTCTATTTCACAAAGCTAACAACTTCAGCCAAACAACATAGTTAACAATAAACTCAATCAAAAGTAAACAAAGCTAACAACTTCACACCAAACAACAACAATCAAATCAAACTCACCCCCAACAACTACAATCTTTACAATCCCTATTTCTTAAAAATTTAAATTTAAATTTAAAAAAAATGTAAAAAGAAAAACAGAAAAAATAGGCATATGTATATATATAGCCACCATTATGAAGCCCAGAAAAATTAGAACCTGAAATCACTCAAAGCCATCTTCAATTCAATTCCTCAACTAGGTAGCTCCAAGAACAACCCACCGTGAATACTTTTTGACCCTTCAAACATTAAACTTACTTTATTGTACATATACATCCAAATCCCCGATATTCTAATAGATAACACCAACTATATTACTTACATTCAAAGATCAACACATATACATCCAAATCCCCGATATTCTATTAGAGAACACCAACTATATTACTTACATTCAAAGATCAACTTGCAAAAACTAACTTAGATTACAGGGCATTACTAAAATTACTAAAATTTTCAGATTACAGATAGCATTCGTTGTTCTTAGAGCATTACTAAAATTTTCAATAGCATTCATTGTAATACATGTAAATTAACTCAGATTACAGATACCCATTACACATATATATATATATATATATATAGAGAGAGAGAGAGAGAGAGAGAGAGAGAGAGAGAGAACCTGGAACGCTGGGAATCACAAGAAAGCTACTTTAATGTGGGTTGAATACAACAGCGCTGCAGCTCCGACTATTCTTCTACCTCCATCGCCCATTGATGGGTCTTCTATGAAATCATTGATGGGTCTTCTATGAAATCATCGATGGGTCTTTGTGCTATGGTTGAGAGAGAGAGAGAGGCGCCTGTTGTCGATGGGTCTTGCAATGGTTTAGACGAAATGGGTTGTTGTGGAAGGGATCATCAGATCTACATTTCCCTCTTCCCTCTTTGTCTTTCGTCTCGCTTATGTTACTGTGAGAACACTCGTACGAACATGAGGAAGCCAAAGGGAGAAGAGAGCACCGTCGCGAGGGAGGGAGGGAGAGAGAAAAGAGACAGAGGGTTCGATTTCACCGTAGAGAGAGAGAGAGAGAGGAGGGTGCCGGCGGTGGAGGAGAGGAGGCCCGAGGACACCTCTGAGATCAGCATCGCCGTGGGTCTGGTGAATCTGCCTTCGGCGGTTGGGGGTGGTGAAGTTGGAGGTTTGGTGGCAATGGAGAGTCTTCTGAGGAAGAGGGAGAAGGTGGAAATTGGGTGTAGTGGAGGGGAAACGCAGAGGCAGAAGAGATGAAGATGGGGTAATTATCCAATAGAATGAGGTGCATGATAAGATTTAATGAGGAAGTGAACAAAGGGTCATTTTGTCATTTCGTACTCAAATGAATGGGTAATTTGGTCATTTTGTATAAGTAAATAACGTTGTTTGTGTAAAATTGACGAAATGGGAGAATGTTAATATTGTCAGTTAAATAGGAGATGTTTCTGTAATTATTGAAATTACTCTCAAGAAAAATAAGTGTAATTTACCCTAAGTAGTTCTTCATTTTGCTCTTTCTAAATTTGAATATATATATATATATATTCTTATTTTTTTTTCTTTATTTTAAAATAATTCCTATAATTTGCACAATTCAAATGTTTATTTTGTTACAAAATCACTTTTATCATGTTATAAAGTCTACCATTAAATATTGGGAGATGTTACAATGTGCACCTTTAAAAATGTGCATTAGTATACCTTTCATAACTTTTTTACAAAATTTCATAACTTAAAACCAAAACGTCATAATTTTTTCACTACAAAAGTCCTGACTTTTTTTCACTGAAAAATGTCATAACAAAATCTCAAAGTATTCTAACAAAAATCACAAAATGTCATAACAATATCATTCCAAATTTTAGGATGCACATCATAAATTCACTATTTATAACTTTACTACAAAATATCATAACACACATCATAAATAATCATAACGTTTGTCATAAAAAATCATAATTTTTTTTACAATGTGCACTATTTGAAAGGGTGCACATTGTAAATTTCTCCTAAATGTTAACATGGCATGAGTTAGATACGAATATGACACAATAATACAAAAAATAAATCAGTTAAAATACTATCAAGAAAATTTCAATATGAATCCTAGATGACGCAACACAAATATGATTTACACATGATTCCTACCCTTTACTTTCGCCACAAGGAAATCAGAATAACAATGGCATGCATCTAGAGGGACAAAAGTCCTACTCTTGTGGGACAGGGTAAAGATGCTTGTTTAATTGGTCATTACGCTCATGAGTAACAACAAATAGGATAATATAAAAAGCTCCTATGGCAATATTAGCAAACAAAGGAAATAAAACTGAGTTATCAATGATGATTACTAATTCACTGTTCTTCATTCATAAGCAGTACAAAGCAAATGCTATTTACAACATTAGCCATACTTGTCCAAAGAAACAAACAATAGCAATTTGTCCATAGCGAAGCTAAAATTTTGGCTCAAAGGGGGGCAATAGTAAAGTAAAATGCTATATTTACAATAGAGTTTTCACCTGCCTTCAACCCTAATTGTCTCCACAAACAACCAAAAAAAAAAAAAAACAAGTATTTTATTAAGAGATTTCATCAAACAATAAGTAATCATTCTACATATTTGTATGTATGCCCCGTTTGTTTAGAGAGTTAGAGGGGGGATTGGGATTGGTAGTGAGGTGAGACTCACTGATATTGTGTTTATTTTGAGAGATGGGGAGGGGATTGATAGTGAGCTCCGGATTAGGATGGGCCTCCTCAAGCGGATTTGAATGGGCTTCCAGGACTTTGTATTAGAAAAATAGTCCGACGGACTAAAAAAAATTTTTTTTTATTTATTTATTTTTTATTTTTTACATGTCGGGGAATTTTTTTTGAACATTAATATTTAATTTTTTGTATTTTTTGTTAAGTAAAAATCATTATTTTATTTGTTTTATTTTTTTGGAAATTTTTTATTTTATTTTTATTTTTTTTAATTTTTTACATGTTGGGCATTTTTTTTAAAACATTAATGTTTAATGTTTTTGTATTTTTTTTATTTGTTTTATTATTTTACATTTATTTTATATAAAAATAATTTAACAATCTCTACACTAACAACTATCATCAAAACAAACATAATTTTACTTAATCCCCTCACTATCAATCCCTTCAGTAACAATCCCCTCACTATCAATCCGTTCCATTCTACCTCTGAAAACAAATGGGTATATTCATTCAAAAGGGGAAAAAAATACCAATAAGAACAAATTAGGCAGCATTATAAAAAAGAATAGAAAATAAATATTTAAGAACAGCAATGATAGAGACCACTAAAAGTGGTGCTCTAAAGCAACCACTAATGATGTGGCATCCACTTTTTTTTTATATAAAAAAAAAAAAAAAAAAGGCACAACAACACTGTAGCAATGAATAGGACCCACTGCCACATCATTAGTGGTGGCACTAATTAGTGCTCTCACTCATTTTCCATTAAGAATGGTATTTGAGTGTGCTATTTACTAATATGGTTTTGGCGGAATAAGACAGTTAATGATAGTTCATTTGTTATTCCTTCTAGCATGGTTCGGTACATTTTGAATCAAGTGCGGGAAGTGCAGATGCCTCAAATTTTTGGGGGGAAGAAGTTAGGGAATAATGGTCTAATTCAATGGGATCCTCTACCTCCAGGTTGGCTAAAGATGAATGTAGATGGCTCTTTTGCGTGTAATCCGGGAATGGCAACAATTGGAGGTCTTATCCGTGATCACAGTAGCATGTGGGTGATGGGTTTTTGTCAAAAGGTCGGGTGGGCTTCAGCAATTGAGGCAGAAATTTGGGCACTATGGCAAGGGATCAATATTGCATGGCCTCAAGGATCTCGTAATGTAGTCATTAAGTCCGATTCTCAGGAAGCAATAACTGCAATTCACACAGAGGATGGCAATCACCCACACCGGACTTCAATTTTGAGTATTAGGGCGATGTTGGGGAGAGATTGGGAGTGCTCTATTTGTTTTGCTCCACGTGAAGCAAATATGTGTGCTAATTTTTTGGCACATATGGGGGATCAACTAGAGGGGCTAGTTGAATTTCACAATCCTCCGGTAGAGTTACATTATTTGTTGGCTTTGGATACCACTGATTGGGGGACAAGTTAGTTTTTGGTGTTTTTGGCTTCAGGCCCGAGAATTAGGGCATTGTAAAATATCACCTAATTCATTAAAATCGTACCGATTCGCATCAATTTGTACCGCTCCATCCGTTAACCGCGATTTAAACTTTAAAATTTATAGGGTAAATTACATTGCCACCTCCTGAGGTTTATATTTATTACAGTTCTCCCCTTACCTTTTGAAAATTACATCCTCCTCCTTGAGGTTTAAAGTTTCATTACAGATCACCCCCTGAGGTTTAAAGTTTCATAACAGTTCGCCCCCTCACCGTAATGATCATTATACATAGAATAAAATTAACAGGGGAGTCAGTGTAATTTCCCAAATGTAAGAGAGAAAACTGTAATAAACATAAATTTCAGGGGGTGTCAGTGTAATTTACCCAAATTTATAATTCACTTTCGAAACCACTCTGCTCTGCTATAGTTAATAGATATATATTTTTTAACCTATAATGAAATATCAAAATGAAAATGAGTGTGAGAGATATTTAAGATGTAAAATTTATTACAAATTAGTAGTTACATATATGAAAAATATTATGTAAAATTAATTTGTGTTATATACATATGAAAAATATTATACAAATTAGTGTTATATATTATGCAAAGGTTTGATAATTAGTTAGAATATTCTTCAATTTGCCAATTTGCCCAAAATCGCTCAAACCATAATTCAACTTATAATTTTACTCTCAAACCGTCTAAACTGAATCACGCACACCCCTATCCAAAATACCAAAAAAAAAAAAATCACGCTTTCAATTTAAACCGAAGTATTAGCGATTGCACATTAAACACGGTTGTTGAGAGGCCACTACAACATTTTTTTAGTTTAGTGACATTTAAAAGGGTCACAAAACTATTTTTTTAATGACATTTTTTAGTCTTGTGGCATTTTAAACAAGTGCATTTATATCCGTATCACGGTAAATACTAGTGGCACCTCAGTGACACTTACAAGTGCCATTACACCATCATGGCTAAAAATTTTCAATGATATTTTGATGTCTTGATAGATACTATTTGTGACACTATCAAGTGCCATTAAAAAAAATTTAGTGGCACTTCAATGACACTTGTAAGTGCTATTGCACCATCAGAGCCAAAAACTTTCATTGACACTTTAATGTCATGGTAGACACTATGACGCTATCAAGTTCCATTAAAGAAGACTTACAATTTAAAAAATGTCACTATATGAATTTTTAATGGCGTTTATTATGCCACAATTGATATTTTTAACAACTTCATAAATGCCACTAAATCCAATTCATTTGTGCCATTAAATGGATATAAGGCCATTGGAACTTATTCTAGAGACACTTTGCAAAGCTACTATCACTACTACAAAATGCCACTTATATGTTCTTTTCATTGACACTTTTAAAAGTCACAACTAAGCATGCTTAAATGCCTGTAAAAATTGAATCGATTTTATAAATAATTAATTATTAATTGGCACATCCTATATTAATTTAACATCCATTCATCCTATAATATTTTTATAATAATAAATAAATATTACCACAATAGGATCATCATATCAAAAACAAAAAAAATTCAAACCATAATCAATTTTTATCTAAAAATATAAATTTATTTATATTGCAATAAAAATCATAATCAAAATTATAAAATATTCTATTACATTAACAACGTTAAAGCATAAAAAATTTAAAAAAATTATTCCTACAATAAATCCTGAAAAGCCATAAAGTCCACATAACGAGTGTTCTATGATTAGTTACGTGATTTATTTTGTATTTGTAAAATCGTTGGTTTTCAAAAACCTCTTTCAAACTTGAGATTATAGCAAGCCCATCCCAATTGCTTTGTTGTTTCCTTTGACATTATAGTCAGCCCATCCCAATTCCTTTGCTTTTGCTTATGGTTGACTTTAACTTTTTTGTTGACTTTTATTTTTTATATTTAGTAATTTTTTTTAAAAAAAATTAAAAATCTGTACACTTTGAAATTTTCTTTGATTAGACGCATTACAAAAATAAAAATAAATAAATTTTAAAAAAAGTACACAAAGGGCAAAAAAAAAAAAAAGCCAAAAATTTAAATAGTTCCAATTTAGAACATTAAATCAGCAACTCTAAAAGCAGCACTAACGAGTTGACAGTCAACAAGGCAAGATGAAGAACATTTGCATATACAATGCATGTGTTTCATGCACTGTGTAAAAAAGAAAAAAAAAAATAGAAATCCCGCTAAAATGAAAAACAGAGGTTGTAGACACCCCATTTTTAACCGTCCTCAAGACTTGGACGTCATCGTTTGAACACTCGATAATCATCCATGCTCGTGTTCGTTTTGAGTTCCCGAAGGTCTCAACTGCGCGCCTTGCCTTAGGATCTCTCAACTTGTTTGTTTTGTGCTTGGTTGTGGGCCAAGGACTTGTGGTTTTTGCTTCTGAGGGAAGAGGGTGGCTTGTTGGCCATCCCTACAACCCATCGGCTAAGGCCTTAATGCCATCGGCCTTGTTTTCCTGCTATCGGCCATAAGTGTTGGCCGATCGGCACTCTTTTTGGTCGATCGGCCATATTTCTTGGCCGAGACTTTTCCACCTGCTTTTGCAAATATTTTTGTGCCAACTGTGACAGCTGGTGAGTACAATTCTCATCATCCATACACGTGTATAGAGGGCTTGAATCAAGACTCAAGCTTGCTTAACAAGCTTGAGAATTGATTTTCTATAAGAAGGGAGGCCCCTCTCCCTTTCCAGAGATTCTGAAAAGTTGATAGACAAAACATATATCACTTTCTCTCTATATTTTGCCTCTCTCTCCACATTTGCTCTTGTTTGTGCTCGAAAGTGTAAATTCTTCACATTTTTACACTAAAGCACCTACTAGAACACCATCATTTTGTTGCTGAGGCTTCTTGAAGTTGGTTTTAGTGTTTTTGGACTGGTTTTGGTCAGAAAAGAGTGCTGGAGTTGTGTTCTTGAAGGTGAGCAAGGATCTTCTAGAGTGAAATTTCCCTAAAGTTTCCTAGATTACTATATTGTGTGGTTGAGATTTACTGGCAAGTCACATCAGAAAAATTGATGTGACTTACCAGTAAATCTCAACCACACAATGTAGCACTCTAGGAAACTTTAGGGAAAAATCACTCTAGAGGATCCCAATTCCTTGAAGGTGTTCTTCAAGGGTGAGTCAACTAGCTTTTAAACCTTTTTTTGGCTTAAACTTTTGGACCTATTTGCATGCTGATTTAAGCTTAACTTTCTACTGTAAAAAGTTCTGATTTTTCAAGCTTGTAATGTTTGTTTAAGGTCACTTTTGTGTTGGGGGTTGTCTACTCCCTCTTAGGCCTTGTTTGGCCTTGTTTTGTGCCTTCCTTTTTGAGCTATTGGGACTACCTTGTTTTGGCCTTCTCACCACTGAAACTCAGAGGATTTTTAGTGGTGGAAAGGTGGTTTTGAGGTTCCAAATAGGAGAGGGTCATCCCCTCTCCTTATGTCTTGTATGCTTGCATTGATAGCTCATAAAAGTAACATGTTTGTTAAGCTTGTTTTGGCTCCATCTTAGCATGTATTAGGCCTTATTTCAGCATGTTATACCTCTGTGTAAGGTTGGTTTGATAGCCTCTTGCATGCACCATGCACTTGTAGTGCAATCCTCTCTATTGCCTTAACATGCATCTTGTGTTTGGACCATCATTCTTGCATATTTTGGCTCAACTCCAATAACCTTTTAGCCTTGTTTTACCATGCTTAAGCTCTGATTTGTGTTGCTTTGGTCATGCATGCCATGCTTTGTATAGCCATAGTGCATTCTAGCTTATTAGCTTTGAGTTTCCAAGTCACTAGCATGCGTTGCTTGGGCTACTTTCATGATTTGGCATCATTTGTTGTATAATTTCAAAGCATGTTCCATTACCATGCCCTCAAATTTGTCATTCTTTCAATGCTTTGAAGAGTTGGTGTTTTATGCCTTAAGAGTGGGTCATTGTGCATGCCTCTATGCTTAGGCCTTTGGACTATCATTTCAGTGTATTTTTGGTCTCGTTTTACCATGATGTAACTCTGATTTTTGTCGTCAAAGTCATGCCATGTTTGGTTTTGATAGGTGTAGTGTAATATCCCTTATTAGCCTTGCATGCTTCATGCTTTTGGTCTTTTGTTCTAGCTTGTGTTGGCTAGGTCCAAGCATGTTTTTGGTCTTATCTTGACCTATCTTGGGACTGTTTTGGTTGCCCTCGGCCCTTTGGGGCTTGCTTTGCGTGGCCATGGTGTAAGTCCTTTTGTTAGTTTCAAGCTTTGAGCTTTCTTGCATGCTATGCTTGACTTGTTTGAGTGGTTTGGCACCATTCCATACATGATTTCAGGGCCTACAGTGTTGTCACACATCCATGCTTTTCATTCATTGCTCTTGCTTGAGAGTTGTTATCTCCATGCCTTGTTTGTGAACCAAAGTGTATGCATGTTTGTATGTGCTTTCGTACTTTATTTCCATAGCATTTTGGCCACTGATTTGGGCATGCTTGAGGTCTGTCCATTTTACTTTAAGTCCATCTTGCATATTGTTGCATGCTTGTCGCATTGCATGTGGTCGCATGCTTGTCGCATTGCATGATTCTTGCATGTTGTTTACATGTTTAGGTTGCATTACATGGTGCTTGCATGCTCATGTTGCATTACATTGTTTGGATGTCGTTAGCTTTGTTAAATTATGCTTGCATTGCATTGCATTTCCATGTTGTGTGCATTGCATTGTGTTTGGTTTGGGTGTTAAGCCAAACACGAGGAACAAGGGACGTTTCATACTTGAAGTGATGAAACGTGCCTTAATTCTCGGTCGGCGATACTCTTGATCATGCATGATAGAGGTCAAGGCACTTACATGATTTTGTGCATTTCATCCACATTGAATTGTGCAACTCGGCCTCTTTGGCCATCATGCATCGAAATGCGTGATTGATGGCTCGAGAGCCGAGCACTACATACCTTTGAGCCTTAGACATGATAAGGGGTGTAGTTGCACAACATTTTCTTGCAAATACATGGCCATGCCTCTGTTTGTGCTCTGCTGCAGCAAAAGGAGCAGTTTGCAGGAAGAGATGGCCGATCAGCTATCTAGTGTGCCGATCGGCTAACAATATTTGGCTGATAGTCTCCAAATTGGTCGATGACCATTATCCACTGGCCGATGGCCACCCCTTTTGGCTGATGACCTCTCGGAATGTCCATGAGGTAGGTCAGAAGCATCACAGAAGTTGGCATAATTTTCAGAGGTGCAGAACAGTGCAAACAGAGGCAACATGAGGCATGGCAACGGAAATCCTGGAGGACGCGACCGAGCATGCATCATTCATCATTTCGAGGCAAAGCTGTGGCAGCTTGATTCAGCTTCTTTCTTTTCTTACTTAGTTGGTTTTGTAACTTAATTAATTTGCTTAATTAGTTAAGGTTTTGTAATAATTAATTAGTGTAGTGTAGCTAGCTAGTTGATTTATACGAACCCTCCGTTGAGAGGGCGAATTTTGTAATAAGTGTGCGTGAGTGTGTGAATGTCTTCCAACCCTACGTCTTTTTCCCTTTTACTTCTCATCTTTTGATGGTTAGTTTTAGGGCATATTTCAATTAGCATCCTTATGCTTCGCATGCGTGCATCATTCATTTGTCTTGCATGCACCGGGCTCAGCGTATCATACAAACTGCATTGTATTTCAATAAATTTACTTGAATACGTGTTCAACAGCATGTTATCAAGTTGCATTTCATATGCCGTCTTAGAATAGCCGAGCCTATTGTAGTTGCATTTTTGCATGTGTTGCATTAGGCATCTTAACATAGCTAGGATCATGCATTGATTACTAACTAGTTGTTGTTTTGGCTCGGAGTACACTGTAAGTGTTTATGTTTTAGTATCCCTGCATGTGTGTTATTGATTGCCATGATAGCATGCTTGCCATGAGGCTATGTGCTTAACTAATATAACTGCCTGAATGCCTGTGGGTGAAGGTTGGATTGCTTGAATTGGAATAATTCATCAAATGCGAGTTTTAAGCCCACTTGAGAGTGGCAAAATCATGTTTTCTAAGCCCACTTGAGGGTGGCAACTCCACGTCTTAGCCTACTTGCGAGTAGCACCTTCAAACCATTTTCAAACAAACATGAGATGTTTTGTTCCAACTTAGGCGATCTAGTCTATACTTGTATGCTGTTCGCATCACGTAGTAAGATTAGCTAATTAACCGGAATAAGAGCGCGTGTGTTTTCAAAAACAAAATATCATGCTTAGTAAAGGTCGATCCTTTGATCGGGCGAGCAGGGGTGCTCATTGCATGACCTTCCCCTCTCGTACCCAAGTTCCCGAGCCGAGGCAACTTTGGTGATGACGGACACGTGGCCTTAGGCACGAGTCAAGGTTTCCTAAATTTCCCAAAACAAAAACATTTAGGTGGCGACTCTGTATCTGGCAAAGCAGTCCATGTTTGGCACTTCTTTATTAAAATCAGTTTTCCAAAACGATTTGCCGGATTTGGACTCTTTGGTGATTTATCAGTCTTGCATTGCACTTTGTGAGATTAGATTCAGAACCGTGACATTGAGTCGGAACTGTAGTAGCTAATGAACAAAACGGATTTGGCGCCTTTCGCGCGCGGAACCGTGACATTCGGGTGGTCTACAGTTTCTGGCGACTCTACTGGGGATTTAGAGAACTTGACTCGAACTCATGATATCTTGTTTTGACTGCACTTATGTGTCTCTTTGCATTGCATGTGTATTGGTGCGCCCAGGATACCGTGTTTGCCGTATGCTATTCCTGAATAGTTTGCCGGAGGCTTACTTTGAGAAGCATGCCATAAGGCTGACCGGTTGTGGGCTCTGCCACGACGGGAACACAAACCCCGGTTTTGACTGGGGCACCCTTTTTGACCATTCGACGTAGTGCATATCGGAAACTATAGTGACCATTCCAAGCTAGGACATGTTACTTACCCGATTGTAGGTTGTTTGAAAACCGTTGTGTGCGTAGTGAAACCCAAGTTCCTGACAAGATAGGACAGGGAAACCCTACCTCTCCATAGGGGTGTTTTGGCTCTCACTTGCTTGTTATGTGCTTTTAGAGTTGGCCTCTACAGGAATGCATGTATCAGTTTGCAAGTCTGGGTATCAGGCCTGCGAGCATCAGTATTTGAGGAATCAGTTTTACCTGCGAGTATCAGATTCAGATTCGGGACAGTGATTTGGGAACAATGATCAGTGGTTGAGAACAGTTATTTCAGCTTGTGTTTGCCAACTGTGTGTTATCTTTATTTAAGCTATTGTGCTGTCCATTTTTCTGGTTATTTGTTTTCTTATTATGCTTTATTTATCTCTTTGCAAGGCAGTTTAGCACCATTGCATCCGACCAAGCTGATATTCCCCGAGCACTCTGGGTTAGAGGTCGAAGACTTAATCGATCTGAGGATCTGATAGACGGACAACCAGTGTTTCATTCTTTACCCCCGGTCACCAGACGGAGGTCAATCAGGCGTAGTCCATCAGTACAACGGTTATCAAATCAGCGGTCCTTATCCACCATACCAGTGAGTAGGCGGGCTGAGATTCTCGTTTCTATTGTAGAGACAGACATACCGGTTGTTCAGATAGACCAGAACAATATGGCAGGTATAGAGGAGATGATGCATCAGCTCCAGGAGAGTATGAAAGCCATGCAGTAGGACGCTGCCCGTCAAGCAGAATTTGCCGTATGCTAGGCCGATGTTATGGCCCAACAAGCAGAGTTGATTGCTAGACTTCAGCAACAACAACCACCACAGCAAGTGGGAGCATCTGCTTCGCACCAACCTCCTCCCCCACCAAGAATTCTAATACTTGGGGAGACCGCCAACGTCCAGGAAAATACGAACGTTCCAACGGGCCTAGCTCCGTCTCCAATCCTACCCCAGCTATCCAAAGTACAGACCAACCTGGGGGATACACCTTTTGAGTTTGAGGTGGACCCCACAGTGCTAAAAGTGAGCAAGCTAGAAAAGCTGTTCAAGAAGTCCCAAGGCGTAAAATCCATCCCGGATATAGAGGACGGGTATACCGACTCGGCCGTGACTCTGCCAGACTGATTCAAAATGCTGCACATAGACCGTTTCGATGGGTCTGGAGATCTTATGGTGTATTTGCAGCTATTCTCAGACATATTAAGGCCAATGGGCCTCTCCAGATTGCAGAAGCTTTCCCTGTTTGGCCGGACCCTGTCGGGTGTAGCGGCTATTTGGTATGCAAAACTGGAGGACTCTGTTAAAAGGAACTGGGAGGAGATGGCTGAGGCCTTTGTAGCTCAATACTCCTACAATACGCAGATCGAGGTCACAACTCGTGATCTCGAGACAACTAAGCAAGAGCCGAAGGAGAGCTTCTCCGATTTTGTGATCCGTTGGAGGGCCAAAGCCTCGTTGATGACCATCAAGCCAATTGACAAGGACCAAATACGGATGGTTGTGCGCAACCTCCAGCCCAAGCTCATGCAGAAGATGATCGTCCTCCCCCTCCCCATCTTTGCCGATCTACATGAGATAGGGGTGCAGATCGAAGACGCTATGAAACAAGGCCTCATTGATCATGAGAGAGAGCAGCCCAAGAGGGCATTTAATCGCAGTACGAATACAGGCACAAGCAGAGCTGCAGCTGCCAGAGCTTCAGATGTGGGAATGGTCACCACCACCACCCCAAGAACCCTTACAGCTACACCATTCACTGGTGCGTCCGGAAGTAGCTCACAAACAACCAAGTTTCCACCCCGAGGCCAAAGAACCTTTACCCCGCTGTATATGTCTCTGTCCAAAGCTTTGGGGGTTTTGATCAGGAAAGGGCACTTGAAGCCTCTAGAGCTGCGGCCATTGCCAGAAAAACTTCTCCCCTCCCATAACACGGCGAAGTACTGCGCCTTTCACCAACAGCATGGTCATGAAACCGACCATTGCTTTCGATTGCGTCACGAGATTTAGGATCTCGTCGACAACAGGGTGATCGTGCCTCCAGAGAAACTGAATGTCACAACCAACCCTCTTCCACCACATAACCAGGCTCCACCTCCCAAACGCATCAATCTGATCCAAACTGGGGTTGTGTCATACGACCCTAGCATATATATCATCCCTTCCCACCTACCCAAGCCGGAGGTGTTCATTCCTGACAGCACTGACTTGTGCATGTTGGACATCTCCCAAACCCAACCTGAAACGGTGGTGGTGGCTATTGAAGATAGAACTGGGTCGACTATGGGAGCAGATGAGAATGATTATACAGAGCCGGAGGGGTCTGCGAGCTTCATGTACAACCCGAGCGGTTATATCACATCAGCAGGCCAGGCCAGGCTAGGTCGAAGGTAGAATTGCCAGTAGGGGCAGAGATTTGTGTAGTACGGGAGGATGGACCTAATCAGGGGTTAGATGACCTAGTGGATCTGGAAGAGGACATTGCCAACCTTCAATTTTTCAACGAACAGGATCCGGGGGACGTGACTGTCAACTGGTTTGATCTGGAAGGGTCAGCAGAAGCTACTGGGTGGCTCAACGACGAGTCAGATGTTGTTAAGCAGCCTCAGCCAGAATAGGGTCCGTTAGGGACGAGGACATCAGCTGTGGCCAGAAGGGCCGAGAAACAGAGTACACCGCCAGAAAGCACTGGTGTTAAGAATTTTGCTCAGAATATAGGCAGTTTGGGTACAGAAGATACTGAATAGCAGGCTGCACTGAAGCAGTTTGAGCAGGAAAGGATCGAAGATTCTGAGAGGGCCAAAAAGGCCAAAGCCCTTGAGGGGACGGAACGTGCTGTGAGCACAAGAACGGAACGTGCTGCGAGCACAGGAACAGAAGGTGCTGTGGGCACAGGAATAGTTGTAACGGAGCCGGACAGGTGTCTGTCGGTTGCCGAGGGCATGTGGTGGGAAGATGACGACCTATGTCTTGCCCACACCGATGAAGATTAGGGACAAAGCCAACCAGATGATACCTGGTATGTGGGGGAGGTTGACTACATGACTAGGAGTGGGCGGTATTTCAAGCCCCCGCACTTAGATCAACCAGAGGCGTCCGGAAAGGACAAAGAGGTAGACAAGCAAAAAGAAAAGCTGCTCGAAGAGGAGGCTGTGCTGAAACAGCTGAAGAAGATACAAGCAAACATCTCCATCTGGGGACTGCTTATGGCCTCAAGAGTTCATAGACAAGCTGTACTTTCTGCAATGGACAAGGCCAAACTTTCAATAGATACAACGCCTGAGCAGCTGGTAGGACTGGTCTTTCCGGGAGGAGCTTCCCCGACATTGACCTTCACTGACAAGGAATTGTCACCTGAGGGCTCGGATCACAACAAACCTCTCTATATCTCTATGGAGTGTAGAGACAAATGGATACCGGTGGTTCTTGTCGACACGGGATCCACTATTAATGTGTGCCGTCGAGGACGGCATATGCAATCGGGTTGAAGCCCGCAGATTTTGTGCCAACTGCCCAGGTGATAAGGGCCTACGACAATACTAGCAGAGAGGTGATGGAGACCGTGCAGATTTGGACTCAGGTTGGTCCAGGACAGCAGGATATTGACTTTCATGTCTTGGACGTTCCCGCAACCTTTAATCTACTCTTAGGGCGGCCATGGCTGTACCAGGTGAAGGCGGTCTCTTCCACCCTGCATTAAATGTTGAAATACCTCCACAGGAAGGAGGTGGCTATAGTTTTTGGAAATTTGTCAATCCATCCGCCGCCAGAAGTGTCTACACCAGTTCTGGAAATCGAGCATGGCACAGAGGATGTGTTCCTGTCGGGATTTACCCTAGCCGAGGCCCGGGTCGTACAGAACATCTTAACTGTTGATGAGGGATTATATGTCAGTGCACTGTTTGTGTACCTCATGAACAAGCTCCAGCACATCCCCGGGATGGGACTAGGAAAAAGTGGCCGGAAGGGCATTACAGCATCGGCCGAAGTGCCACACAACCCGCATACCTTTGGCTTAGGTTATCTGCCTACCAAAGAGGACTGGGTGAGGAAAGGCAAAGAGATGGCCGGAAGGGCCAGAGCCAAGCAAACTTGGAGGCCTTATGAGTTGATGCACCAGCCTATCCAGGGTACCCTAAACGGACGCTTTGTCCGGGAGGGGGAGGACTTTCCGTTCTGCGGCTTCCCAAAGCCATGGCTGAACGCTGAGAAGAGGCGCTTGCCGGGATTTGAGATCTTCTTCGACTTACAGTTGTCTGGGGATGATGTTGCCGAAGAGCAGACAGACCCACCAGCTGAGGCTGAGCAGTTCAAGGAGAATTCCAAGAATGCAAAGATTGAAATGGGGGTAGCACTGGCTTGTCTACTTTCAGATCCTCCGATCGTACATGAGTGCTTGGGGGATAACTTCTCGGTGTCCATAATTGGGAATGAAGCGGCTGTGAGCCTATCTTTGAACATTCTAGATGCGTCCATCGCACCCTCCCTCATCTGGCAGTATGAGGAAGGATTCTTATCGAGCAGCACCGGGTCAGGTAGTGAGCCGGAATCTGATTCCACCAAGTCTGTGGAGTCGGAATCAGGTTCTAGCTCGTCTGAGTCTGAGTCTGGTATTCTTGGGGGTGATAACCCGGATGCCACAGTCCTGTCTAGGTCGTCTTTTTCTTTTTCCTTTGAGTCTGTTGTAACAGAGGAATCAGGTGACTTGGAAGTGATTAATGAGAATGGAATGGCTGTGGCCTTCGAGTACTTATCTGTGCCTTTGATTTATTGTATTAATCAGGACTTTCAAAATTTCGATTAAAACGACGAGGAAGAAATTCCTCCGGTTTTGAAATATTTGCTAGATCAAAAGCAGGAGAGGTTTGTAAAACCGCTGGTTGATGAAATCACCACAATTAATGTGGGTACTGAGAAGAACACGCGGCTGGTCCAGATCGGGTCTACGTTGTCTTCGGAGGAGCGCGAGCGCTTAGTCGCTTTATTAAAGATTTCAAAGATGTTTTCGCATAGTCCTATGAAGACATGCCTGGAATTGATCCTGAGATTGTACAGCACCGGATCTCTCTTGACCTAGAGGCCGGACCCGTTAAGTAGAAACTCAGAAGGATCCGCCCGGACTAGACCCTCAAGATCAAAGAAAAGGTTACCAAGCAAATTGACGCGGGGTTCCTGCTGGTATCTGAATACCCAACTTGGTTGGCCAATATAGTTCTAGTGCCAAAGAAAGATGGCAGAATTCGGGTATGTGTGGACTTCAGGGATTTGAACAAAGCCAGTCCGAAGGACGACTTTCCTCTGCCGCATATCGATGAATTAGTGAACTTCACTATGGGGCATGCGTTGCTCTCATTCATGGATGAGTTTTCTGGCTACAATCAGATTCTGATGGCACCCGAAGACCGGAAGAAGACTGCTTTCACCACCCTGTGGGGGACCTATTGTTATAGGGTGATGCCATTTGGGCTAAAGAATGCTGGGGCTACATATCAACAGGTTGCGACCACGATTTTGTATGATATGATCCATAAAGAGGTTGAGCTGTACGTGGACGACATGATTGTCAAGTCCAAGGAAAGAGAGGGCCACTACACCGGCTTGCAGAAATTCTTTCAACGGATTAGAGAGTTTCGGTTGCGGCTGAATCCTCAGAAGTGCACATTTGGTGTTACAGCAAGGAAAATACTGGGGTTCTTGATCACACAGAGAGGTATCGCGGTCGATCTTTCCAAAATCAAGGCCATCTTAGAAATGCCACCAGCGAGGACTAAAAAGGATGTGCGAAACTTTCTGGGTAAAGTGCAATTCATAAGACGGTTTATTGCAAAATTGACCTTGACTTATGAACCACTCTTTGGTCTCCTGAAGAAAGGAAAGAAGTTCCAATGGGACGGCTGATGCCAAGCTGCTTTTGAACAGATCAAGCAATAATTACAGAACCCACCTGTGTTGTCACCGCCTGAGCTGGGGAAACCGTTGATTCTATATCTTTCAGTAACTGAAACTACAATGGGTTGCATGCTTGCACAGGAGTCTGAGGACAAGGTGGAGAGAGCTATCTACTAACTGAGCAAGAAAATGCTTGGATTACGAGACCCGCTACACTCCGCTAGAGAAGGCTTGTTTGGCCTTGGTATGGGCTACCAGGAAGCTACGGCACTACCTGTTAGCTCACTTTGTAATACTGGTTTCGAGATTAGATCCCATCACAAATCTTTTCGAGAAACCGGCACTTATGGGTAGGTTAGCCCGTTGGTTGCTTCTGCTTTTCGAATTCGATATGAAGTATATGACGCGCAAGTCAGTAAAGGAGAGAGTGGTAGCGGAGTTCCTAGCCGATCACCCAATGGAAGGAGATGAAGCAGTTGAGTACCTATTCCCAGACGAGGCCATTTTGTATGTCGAAGAAGAAACTTGGACGATGTACTTTGACGGAGTGTCAAACCAATACGGATATGGGATAGGGGTGTTACTGATAGGACCCGACAATTCCCACATACCTTTAGCATTCAAACTCCGATTCAAAGTCTCGAACAATGAGGCAAAGTATGAGGCATGTATTGCTGGTTTAGAAGCTGCCCTAGAACTAGGGGCAAAACAGCTGGATGTTATCGGGGACTCGAACATTGTTGTATCTCAAGCTAAAGGAGATTAGAAAGTCAAAGAAGAAAAGATGAGAATCTATCACCAGACCTTGGACGTGCTGATTCCTCGGTTTGAGAAACTGAACTTCGCTCATTTGTTAAGAGAGAACAACAGGTTCGCTGATTCATTAGCAACTCTATCTTCTATGATAGACATCCCTTTCGGAGTCCGCATGCGTTCGATCATCATCGAATAGAAATTCGTGCCGGCCTACGAGCTGATTGCCGCCATAGATGAGGTACAAGATGAGAATCCCTGGTATTACGATGTCTGGAACTTCTTGGAAAAAGAGGCGTATTCACCAGGGGCAAATGCCAAAGATAAGAGGGCAATTCAAAGAATGGCTGCTCAGTTCATCGTCTGCGGGGGTAAACTGTACAAGAGAGGTCATCTCGGGATGTATAAGCTGTGTGTTGATACCAAAGAATCGAAGCGCCTGATGGAGGCCATCCATGGAGGAGAGTGTGGAGCGCACATGAACGGGGTGATGCTAGCCCGGAAGATCCTTAGACAGGGTTATTACTGGTCCACCATAGAGGAGGATTGTATTGGCTTTGTCCGGTGATGCCACAAATGCCAAATGCATGCAAACCGCATGAACATCCCGCCGTCGAAGCTGTACAACATGACTTCGCCATAGCCGTTTTCAGTCTGGGGAATTGATATAATCGGGGCTGTCACTCCGAAGGGGTCCAATGGGCATGAGTTCATTCTAGTAGCGATAGACTACTTTACAAAGTGGGTCGAGGCCCAATCTTATGCGGTGTTGAAGGCGTCGCACATTGCTAAGTTCATCAGGAACAACATCATCTGTCGCTACAAGGTCCGAATGAGATTATTTCAGATAATGGTTCCCACTTCAAGAAGGAGGTGATCGACTTGTTGGACAAGTACAACGTGGCTTTTCACAAGTCATCTACATATCGGCCGCAAACCAATGGAGCAGTTGAGGCCCCCAACAAGAACATCAAGCACATTCTGCAGAAGATGGTGGAAACCTATCGGGACTGGCCAGATAAACTGTCGTTTGCTCTGTGGGGCTACCGAACTTCAATTCGAACTTCTACTGGGGCGACTCCGTACTCCTTGGTTTACGAGATGGAGGCCGTTCTGCCTATCGAAGTTGAGGTTCCGTCATTGCGAGTATTGGCTGAGTGTCAGATAGCTGAGGCAGATTGGTAGCAAAGCAGGTTCGAAGAACTCATGCTCTTTGACGAGAGAAGGCTGAAAGCACTGTATCATGTTCAGGGTTATCAATGAAGAATTGCCAGAGCTTTCAACAAGAAGGTTAAGTCTAGGAATTTGAAAGAAGGAGATTTGGTGCTCAAAGACAGCCGAGCTCTCATCCACGACCGTAGGGGCAAGTTCAGACCCAATTGGATTGGTCCTTACATCATTAAGTCTATCTGGTCGGGTGGAGCTGTCGTTCTGATGGACCTAGATGGCCTAGAGTTCTCCTAGCCAATCAACATGGACAAGTTGAAGAAATACTTTCCCTGAGTGGCTCGCTAGGCCGAAAACCCGAAAGGGCGACCTAGGCAAAAGTTAGAGCATGAAAAATTTGAAATTATAAAAATAGAGCTCACAAGGTTGAAAACCCAGAAAGGGCGACCTTGGCAAAAGTTAGAGCGCAAAAGGAGAGTGTTAATACACGAGTAAATCCGAGCCGAACTACGTAAGGCTTGATTCCCATCTTTGGAATACGTAGGCAACTTCATTCTGAAATCTAGCCATAAACACTTCCCCGATCAACTTTGTCCGTGTGATCATGTTGGTCATCTTTGTCGTTTCTGCATTCAGGAGTTCGGTTGTGATCTCCAGTGCAGTGCTATTCAGACTAGGGGCAACTTTCCAGTTGCTGGGATCCGGGGTTGTACATCTCAGTGATAGATCTCGGGCGTGTCCAGTTGTGATTCATATCGAAAATGGTTTTGAAAAGTTTTAATAAAAGTTGATTTTGCTCAAATTAATCTTTTTACGACTTAGACCATTTTTGGACCAAACAGAAAATTTTTAGTACCCACAACCTTCAATTACATTGATTTCAGTACAGAGTTCTCCTACTCTTGAATACAAATTGAAGTTGCTTTTTATTACATTCATAAAGAAAACATGAAAGTACTGATTAAAGCAAATAAATTTGGGGCATAGTCAGGTGTTCCTGCGTTCTCTCCCAGAGCTTGTGGAAGCCTCTGATGCCAAAGTGGGCCCGATCTGCGCCTCCTCATCAAGCCAAGCTATGCACTCATCAGAGAGGGTACAACTGAAAATGGGAGCGGGGGCTAGAAGCTCTCTCGTCCTCCATGCTGTGGCATACCGAGATAGCTGTGCGCCTCGGACGGGAAATGTAGCAGGGTACTCTATCCCTTTCCCCGGGCAAGTCTGATAATGTCCGAACTGGCGTCGGAATCAGAATGGGAAGTAAAAGACACAGTGTGTTAGGCCAATCAATTGAATCCCGGGCTGGTGGGTCATGCTGGAGCTCATCGCTGGTAAATTAAGCCAGGGGCAGCGCCAAGCAATGTTTAGAGTAGACAAACTGCACATCCATTCGTACCACCATCCGTCATCCGGGGCATCGACTAGACGTTGTCGGAAGAAATAGCTGCGAGCTGAATATGCTGGGTATGAGTCCACAACCTTCAATTATCCATCAACCATATCTGGGAAGGGATGAAAAATGAGAGATTAAAGAATAGAGAGGTGTACATTGAGAGAAAAAGTAAGAAAAGGGTTTTGAGAGAAAAACCGAGCCTAAGGGCCGAGTGATGTGAGAAATATATATGAGATAGGGTGGGAAACATTACCTGCAGTAGTAGTGGACTCCCCGCGAATCTAGTCGTCTCTCGGCAATGAAAAGCATCCAAACTCATCAATGTCTCAGCTAGTGTCATGGCAATGCAGCTCTTGCCCTCTTTTAAGCCCTCAGCAACGTCAATCAAACGGGTGCTAAACCCACCGGAGCCTGGGGCAAGCAAGAAATGAGATAGCATGCATAAGCAAAGCGCATGTTGCCGAAAACCCTGCCGATGATGATCGCCGCGGTCACCGGCATCAGAAAAATGACGAATCAAGTTTGGAATGTCTGGCTCTCTGTCGCGAATCAATGACCGAGCGTCATGCAAAGTAAGGCCGTACATCCGTCCTAAGGCTTGGACGTGGCCGAACCGGAGCTGAGGCAAGATTTCTTCATCACGTTTGGATTCCATCAAAGCTTGGAAGTCCTCGAAAGTAGGACACATCTCTTGTCCGCCAAAGCTAAAGACGTGTGTTACCGGATTCCAAAATCTTGCCGCGGCATGAAGGAACGGAAAACGCAGCGGGGTGCGACTCAACGTGAATAGTGCATTAATTTTGAAACCCCAGAAATTCAGCTTTTCCGAGCCATCCAAGTTGGCAATCCAATTTGTGAGATTTTGGACAAGAAATGCTTCCATTTGGTGCAAAAACTAAACTGAAATGGAAAAACTACGAAGCTGGGGGTTTTGTAGAAGATAAGGTGTTGAGTGGAAGACAGGTGGCAGCATTCTGGAGGTTCTTGCCACTTTTGGCCGATCAGCCAAAAATAGTGCCGACCGACCATCTTTTTCGGCCGATCGGCTAGTAATGATGGCCGATGGCCATTTCTTGTGGCCGATGGCCCTTCCTTTTGTTCTCTGAGCTGTCTATGTGTTGGAGATGTTGAGAACTTGTGACTGGTTCCACTTCAAATGCCTTCCGGTGATGATTTTGCGAAGTCGCGCCTGTGTTACTTCAATTTGTTTATCGAGTTGTTGTACTTTTATTTATCGAGTTGTATTTTGTGTTCATTAGTCTTTGTTTTGCTTATCGAGTTGTATTTACATTTGGTTAGCTTGTCAAGTTCTTTGTTTTGCTTATCGAGTTGTTTTGCTGTTAGTTGGTTTACTACCTGATTAATGCAATTCGAGTGTTTAAGTTTTCAAAACAAAGTTCAATCTCATTTACATTGTTGTGTAAAGTGGTGCGATGTGATGCGATGCGATGCGATGCGATGCTTAGAATGTACAAATGTAACACTTTTTCAACAAAAAGAGTTGTTTCATTCCATCATATTTTCTTTTGCAAAAAGTACATAGTTTTGAAGAAAATAAAACCTGCCTGAGGCAGTACAATGTGCAAAACTACTAGTAAAAAAGAAAAATAAAGCAAAAAAAGAGAGAAAAGCAGCAAAATGTCTGGATCGGCGCCAGTCGTCTCAGGTGCGGGGGTCCGTCCTCGTCCTTTTCTTGGACGAAGGTCCAGGATCGTCGCCGCCAGCTCCGCCATCAGAGTCTGAGCCTGAGCCATCCCTAGCCTCATCCTGAGACGACTCTGCCTCTGCATCAGACTCATCGTCATCTGGAATAGGCGCTCATGAGCTACTCCCAGAGTGAGTACGCCCGGCTCTGCTGCGGCTGCGTATCGAGATCCCTCATCTTGAGACGACTCTGCCTCTTCATCAGACTCGTCGTCATCTGGAATAGGCGCTCATGAGCTACTCCCAGAGTGAGTACGCCCGGCTCTGCTGCGGCTGCGTATCGAGATCCCTCATCCTGCTCTCCCCGTTTCTCGGATAGGTACAGATGGTCCTACTGGAGCACCCCCTGCGGCTGGTATCTGGAATGGGGCCTGAAAAGAACAATTGGCAAACGCATCAGTTATGCTATGCAAAGTCGAGTATGAATACCGAATACAGTGTATGAGTACAGTGTATGAATACTGTGAGCAGCGTATGAATGCCGTGAGCAGTGTATGAATGCTGTGAGCAACGTATGAATGTTGTGAGCAGCGTATGAATGCCGTGAGCAGTGTATGAATGCCGTGAACAGTGTATCAGTGCCATGAGTGGTATGTGAGTGCAGTGTATCAAGTGTCGTATTGATAATGTGATGTATCAGATCAGTATGGAACAGAATGCGCAAATTTTTGGGACTGAGGTTAAAAGAACTTACCGAGATACTGTAGATACTCAGTAGGTCCATACTCCTCTGAAGCATCCCCATCACCGAGGCTGTCAGCTCCAGTGCCTGCCCAGTGTACTCGATCGAAGCCTGCAAAAGTGTTAAAGTATTTCGTATTCTACAGGATATCAAATGAAATGAAATAACTGTACAGAATGTAAAGTATAGTGCATACCGGGGTCGAGCCGTGAACTCCGACGAGCTCATGATCAGCCAGAGGAGGAGCGATGGGTATCTAGTAAGTCTCCCCATCCTGTCCTCGGCATGTCATGGTGGTGGGCAGCTTTGGCCACTCAGCTCTGCGTCCTTTCTAGGACCCACTCCGGTCATGGGCCTGAGTTGCCCTCGGTACTCTTGCTCCTGCTACTGGCGCTGCAGGCTTCTCCTTCTCGACTCAGCGAGCACTGGCCAAGGATCGCATCAGATAAGTCTCGATGAAGACGGTATAGTCGCCCTCATCTCTGAAGAAGTCAGAGTCCTAGCCGATAGTGAAGTTGATCATCTCCTCCGGGGTGTACCTCTCTGTATGCCTCATATGGGTGGGAGGCAGCCTCGGAACTATCTACTCTCGTAAGCCGAGGGTTTGCCGCAAGAAGCGCTCTCCCAAGTACCAAACCCGGCAGATCGGACCCTCCAGCAAAACCTTGAATCGGGCAGTCTCCCGAGCACCCGCGTACTGCTCTTTCACTGCATCCAGTAACGCGGGCCAGGGCTGCCAGATGATCTGCAAATGACAGGATATGCAGTTTGTTATCTGCTATTGAAAGTACAATGCAAAGCGAAGCTTAAATAAATTGTAATGTTTGAAATACCTTTGCGGCGATAATGGTGTCGAAGTATCTGCGGAAGAACAGGAAAGACTCTCGCGGCCTCCGCTCGCACCTCACTTCGAATCGATGAGAATATGGGACAGTAAGGGGTATCTCTACCTCCGGCTCTGGAGCAAGCCTCGGAAAGTAGGCATACACCCACAACTACAGAATGTAAAAGGGCAACAATGAGTATGCTTATCAGTAAAGCAGTATGCAGATAAAGCGGAAACCAGAGAATGGTATGCAGTGTATTATGTAGTGTGTGCAGTGTACAGCCAGTGTAAAACAGATTGCGTGTGTGCAGTGTGTGTGGTGTACAGATAGTGTAAGGAAAAACTGTAAAACAGAAAGGGAAAATGTACCTCCCAGGCTCGCCAGTAGCCTCCCAGTAGATGTCCGCTACGGCGTGAGGAGGAGCCATGTATCCATAGAGCGTGGCTAGGCCTGCGCCACCCCAATTATAGCAACAGATCCTGTTCACGTCTACCAATGCGCTCAGCAGATATAGGGCAACAGTGTTCGCCCGGTTGGCGAATAAGGTGGTGCCCAGCAAGAACATGATGAATCCTCGAGCGTACTGCTCTACCTCCTCGCGGGTTGTAGGCGCCTGTATCCGAAACTGGTTCTCGAACCAAGAATATCTCACGAACCCTAGCCGGGAGAGAGGTGGCGGAGCGCCGAGCAAGTAGATATGGGCAGCATCCCACTCGTCCATATTGGTGTCGAAGGGAATCGGATCACCCCCTACTCCGATGCTGGTGAGCATGGAGAAGTCGAAGGGAGTCATCGTCATCTCCCCTGCAGCAGAAAGGTGGAAGGAATCGGTGGTGTCCCACCACCTCTCCACTAGCGCGTCCAGAAGGAGCTTACTCGCAGTGAGACGCGAGAGCCCCATGCAGAAAATATCGAAGCCAGCCTGATCGACGATATGGCGAACCGCATCGGGCAACTCCATATACCAACCTCGAGCAATGGTATTCCCATACCCCCGGAAGGCATGGGAATCTCCCTGTGTTCAAAGACAAACAGATGCGAAGCAGTGTCAGAAATACAGTGTTTGAATGCGTTCAGAATTGATGAAAATGCAGTGTGTGTGCATGTGTTCGAGTTTACACAGATATCGTGTATGATGGTGCTCAGGGTGAACTAAGCATGTGATCTACAGGTATGTTTGTGATGATTAGTTAAAGAACAGTATCGACTATCAAAGATATATGATCTACATTGCAGAAAGTAAGAGAGGAGGAGTATACCTCAGCGGCGCCGAAGGATAGATGCGACTCTGGCTCGCATAGCAGGAGCTCCAATGGCACGCCTCGCGCGTAGCTCCTGAATTGGGAGATACTATCAGGATGCAGTATGTGAATCACGGGCCGGTATGTCGCTGGGTCGAACGGTCGAACATTGAGCGGCAGGAGCTCGACCTCAGGATCCGTATCCATCTCTGGGGGAGTCCTACCCCGTGGAATATCGTCCGCCATCTCGAGAAGGGTGCAAAAGTGGTCGAGGGTATGGAAAATGGGTAAAAATGCAAAAAGTTAAACGAAAGTCAACCCCGAGGGGTGAAAAAACGGAGGAAAATGACAAGGCTCGGAAGAGGGCACGGAAAGCAAGGTAAACTCGGGTGAAACAAGCCCCAAGTGGTGGAAATCGAGAAGGGGACACCGAAATCACTTTCTAATCGGTTCAAAGTGTGTAAAACAACGAAGGTTTCGCGAATCGGACGTTGTGGGAGGCTCAAAAATGGGAGAAAAGCTCGGATCCAAGGGCGAAAAATGACCTAGAGAAAGAGAGCAAGGATTTTCGGCTAAGGAGAAGTGAGGATATAGGGTTTTGAACCCTATATTTAAAGACCCGGGGCAAAATGTCAAAACTGTCCCGAATCTGCCACTTTTGGCCGATCGGCCAAATTGTTAACCGATCGGCTAAATTGTTGGCCGATGATCTCCTTTTGTGGCCGATGGATGGCCGATGGCTTCCTCTTGTGGTTGATGCACCTCCAATGCCCTTGTTTGGGTCGGTTATGTTGTTTGGTACCCTCATTTTTCAAGAAAGTGCAAGAAAATACGCTTTTGAAGCTTAAGCGGTCTTCGTGTTGACCTCGAATCGTGTCTTCCGTGTGCGGCACTTGATACGCACAAGATGTATCCTTTTTCATATCCTTTTGAATAGTACGAGATTCGAAAATTGCTTTGAATGCCTTGCATTACAATGTTTCGTCATGTTTGTAAGGCGCACGTTTGTTATACGTCTTTTCGCTCTTGCATTAAGCATGCCTCATCTTGTTTTGAAGTTGCATCTCAACATTGCGGATAACATGCCTTTATCATGCTTATGTTGAACAAGTGCCTCTCTTTCTCATTCGCAGTGTTATACACATTGCTTGCGTTGTCGCACATGCTTTACTTACATGTGTTTATGCACCTTGGCTTGCGTCGTCGCGCATGCCCCTCTTCCGCATTGTTATACACATTGCTTGCGTTGTCGCGCATGCTTTACTTACATGTGTTTATACCCGTTCTCGCATTGTTATACACATTGCTTGCGTTGTCGCGCATGCTTTACTTACATGTGTTTATGCTTTCATTGCATTGTTATGCACATTGCTTGCGTTGTCGCGCATGCTTTACTTACATGTGTTTATGCACTCGGCTTGCGTTGTCGCGCATGCCTTTCTTGTATTGTTATGCACCTTTTTATCCGCGTTGTCACGCACACTTAGCTTGTATTGTCATGCATCCCCTTACTTGCGTTGTCACACATGTTTTACTTGCATTATCATGCTTACTTCAATTGCATTGTTATGCACCCATTGCTTGCATTGTCGCGTATGTTTTACTTGCATTGTTATGCTCGTTCTGGTTGCATTGTCGTGCATCTTTTCACTCGCATTGCTATACATCTTCTCACTCGCATTGTATATACATGTGTTTATCTCATATTGAACTGATTTCTTGATCTAACGTTGAACATGTGTTTCTACTGTATTGCACCTGTTGAATTTCTTTCTTTTGTAGGCACGATATTGTATGTATGGTTCATTTGAAGTTGGTGAAACTAGACGATATTGTGTACGGTTCATTCAAGAGAAGTCCCGGTTCAGTTTGACTGTTACCCTTCTCCACTCGCATTTGGCATGCGTTTGGACGTATCTCTCTCCTCTCGTGTTTGACACGCGTTTGGATGACTGCGCTTTCTTGCACAGTCCTTTCCTCTCATGCGTGTGCCACGCTGAGAGATGCTCTCTTTCCTCTCTTGCGTGTGCTACGCTGAGAGATGTTGAGTTTGAGACTCCGGGTATTCTCGGTAGTCGCTTTTAGTCATCTCCGCGTGAGACGCAGTGAGAATTGCATAATTTTCTTACATCCTTTCTGTTGGAATGTATGGGACTGTTATTTCTTTCGCTTGCTTAAAACGTCGCATTTATTTTGCATAAATGCTTCATTACAACTCTCTTTGCATGATCATAAGTTATGTTTGGCATTGTGCATGTCGTTTGCATCTTGCCCCTGCCTGTGGGCGCATCTCTTTGTTATCTTGTATGTTTGTCTAAGTCTTTGGCCTCGTCAAAAATGGGTCGTCTCTAGGCTTTGACATTCACTCCCGTCATCTTATGACTTTTGAGTTCTATCAAAGAGGGGCAACTGTAGACACCCCATTTTTGACCGTCCTCAAGACTTGGACGTCATCGTTTGAACGCTCGATGATCATCCATGCGCGTGTACGTTTTGAGTTCCCAAAGGTCTCGGCTGCGCACCTTGCCTTAGGATCTCTCAACTTGTTTGTTTTGTGCTTGGTTGTGGACCAAGGACTAGTGGTTTTTGCTTCTGAGGGAAGAGGGTGGCTTGTTGGCCATCCCTACAACCCATCGGCTAAGGCCTTGTGTCATCGGCCTTGTTTTCTTGCTATTGGCCATAAGTGTTGGCCAATCGGCACTCTTTTTGGTCGATCGGCCATATTTCTTGGCCGAGACCTTTCTACCTGCTTTTGCAGATATTTTTGTGCCAGCTGTGACAGCTGGTGAGCACAATTCTCATCCTCCATACACGTGTACGGAGGGATTGAATCAAGACTCAAGCTTGCTCAACAAGCTTGAGAATTGATATTCTATAAGAAGGGAGGCCCCTCTCCCTTTCCAGAGGTTCTGAAGAGTTGATATACAAAACATATATCACTCTCTCTTTATATTTTGCCTCTCTCTCCACATTTGCTTTTGTTTGTGCTCAAAAGTGTAAATTCTTCACACTTTTACACTAAATCACCTACTAGAACACCATCCTTTTGTTGCTGAGGCTTCTTGAAGTTGGTTTTAGTGTTTTTGGACTGGTTTTGGTCAGAAAAGAGTGCTGGAGTTGTGTTCTTGAAGGTGCTCTTCAAGGGTGAGTCAACTAGCTTTTAAACCTTTTTTTGGCTTAAACTTTTGGACCTATTTGCATGCTGATTTAAGCTTAACTTTCTACTGTAAAAAGTTCTGATTTTTCAAGCTTGTAATGTTTGTTTAAGGTCACTTTTGTGTTGGGGGTTGTCTACTCCCTCTTAGGCCTTGTTTGGCCTTGTTTTGTGCCTTCCTTTTTGAGCTATTGGGACTACCTTGTTTTGGCCTTCTCACCACTGAAACTCAGAGGATTTTTAGTGGTGGAAAGGTGGTTTTGAGGTTCCAAATAGGAGAGGGTCATCCCCTCTCCTTATGTCTTGTATGCTTGCATTGATAGCTCATAAAAGTAACATGTTTGTTAAGCTTGTTTTGGCTCCATCTTAGCATGTATTAGGCCTTATTTCAGCATGTTATACCTCTGTGTAAGGTTGGTTTGATAGCCTCTTGCATGCACCATGCACTTGTAGTGCAATCCTCTCTATTGCCTTAACATGCATCTTGTGTTTGGACCATCATTCTTGCATATTTTGGCTTAACTCCAATAAGCTTTTAGCCTTGTTTTACCATGCTTAAGCTCTGATTTGTGTTGCTTTGGTCATGCATGCCATGCTTTGTATAGCCATAGTGCATTCTAGCTTGTTAGCTTTGAGTTTCCAAGTCACTAGCATGCATTGCTTGGGCTACTTTCATGATTTGGCATCATTTGTTGTATAATTTCAGAGCATGTTCCATTACCATGCCCTCAAATTTCTCATTCTTTCAATGCTTTGAAGAGTTGGTGTTTTATGCCTTAAGAGTGGGTCATTGTGCATGCCTCTATGCTTAGGCCTTTGGGCTATCATTTCAGGGTATTTTTAGTCTTGTTTTACCATGATGTAACTCTAATTTTTGTTGTCAAAGTCATGCCATGTTTGGTTTTGATACGTGTAGTGTAATACCTCTTATTAGCCTTGCATGCTTCATGCTTTTGGTCCTTTGTTCTAGCTTGTGTTGGCTAGGTCTAAGCATGTTTTTGGTCTTATCTTGACCTGCCTTGGGACTGTTTTGGTTGCCCTCGGCCCTTTGGGGCTTACTTTGCGTGGCCATGGTGTAAGTCCCTTTGCTAGTTTCAAGCTTTGAGCTTTCTTGCATGCTATGCTTGACTTGTTTGAGTGGTTTGGCACCATTCCATACATGATTTCAGGGCCTACAGTGTTGTCACACATCCATGCTTTTCATTCATTGCTCTTGCTTGAGAGTTGTTATCTCTATGCCTTGTTTGTGAACCAAAGTGTATGCATGTTTGTATGTGCTTTCATACTTCATTTCCATAGCATTTTGGCCACTGATTTGGGCATGATTGAGGTCTGTCCATTTTACTTTAAGTCCATCTTGCATATTGTCGCATGCTTGTCGCATTGCATGTGGTCGCATTCTTGTCGCATTGCATGATTCTTGCATGTTGTTTACATGTTTAGGTTGCATTACATGGTGCTTGCATGCTCATGTTGCATTACATTGTTTGCATGTCGTTAGCTTTGTTAAGTTATGCTTGCATTGCATTGCATTTGGCATGCTCATGTTGCATTGCATTGCATTTCCATGTTGTGTGCATTGCATTGTGTTTGGTTTGGGTGTTAAGCCAAACACGAAGAACGAGGGACGTTTCATACTTGAAGTGATGAAACGTGTCTTAATTCTCGGTCGCCGATACTCTTGATCATGCATGATAGAGGTCAAGGCACTTACGTGATTTCGTGCATTTTATCCACATTGAATTGTGTAACTCGGCCTCTTTGGCCATCATGCATCGAAATGCGTGATTGATGGCTCGAGAGCCGAGCACTACACACCTTTGAGCCTTAGACATGATAAGGGGTGTAGTTACACAACATTTTCTTGCAAATGCATTGCCATGCCTCTGTTTGTGCTCTGCTGCAGCAAAAGGAGCAGTTTGCAGGAAGAGATGGCTGATCGGCTAACAATATTTGGCTGATAGTCTCCAAATTGGTCGATGACCATTATCCACTGGCCGATGGCCACCCCTTTTGGCCGATGACCTCTCGGAATGTCCACGAGGTAGGTCAGAAGCATCACAGAAGTTGGCATAATTTTCAGAGGTGCAGAACAGTGCAAACAGAGGCAACATGAGGCATGGCAACGGATTTCCGGGAGGACGTGACCGAGCATGCATCATTCATCATTTCGAGGCAGAGCTGTGGCAGCTTGATTCAGCTTCTTTCTTTTCTTAGTTGGTTTTGTAACTTAATTAATTTGCTTAATTGGTTAAGGTTTTGTAATAATTAATTAGTGTAGTGTAGTTAGCTAGTTGATTTATTCGGACCCTCCGTCGAGAGGGCGAATTTTGTAATAAGTGTGCGTGAGTGTGTGAATGTCTTCCAACCCTACGTCTTTCTCCCTTTTACTTATCAGCTTTTGATGGTTAGTTTTAGGGCATATTTCAATTAGCATCCTTATGCTTCGCATGCGTGCATCATTCATTTGTCTTGCATGCACCGGGCTCAGCGTATCATACAAACTGCATTGTATTTCAATAAATTTACTTGAATACGTGTTCAACAGCATGTTATCAAGTTGCATTTCATATGCCATCTTAGAATAGCCGAGCCTATTGTAGTTGCATTTTTGCATGTGTTGCATTAGGCATCTTAACATAGCTAGGATCATGCATTAATTACGAACTAGTTGTTGTTTTGGCTCGGAGTACACTGTAAGTGTTTATGTTTTAGTATCCCTGCATGTGTGTTATTGATTGCCATGATAGCATGCTTGCCATGAGGCTATGTGCTTAACTAATATAACTGCCTGAATGCCTGTGGGTGAAGGTTGGATTGCTTGAATTGGAATAATTCATCAAATGCGAGTTTTAAGCCCACTTGAAGTGGCAAAATCATGTTTTCTAAGTCCACTTGAAGGTGGCAACTCCACGTCTTAGCCTACTTGCGAGTAGCACCTTCAAACCATTTTCAAACAAACATGAGATGTTTTGTTCCAACTTAGGCGATCCAGTCTGTACTTGTATGCTGTGCGCATCACGTAGTAAGATTAGCTAATTAACCGGAATAAGAGCGCATGTGTTTTCAAAAACAAAATATCATGCTTAGTAAAGGTCGATCCTTTGATCGGGCGAGCGGGGGTGCTCATTGCATGACCTTGCCCTCTCATACCTAAGTTCCCGAGCCGAGGCAACTTTGGTGATGACGGACACGTGGCCTTAGGCACGAGTCAGGGTTTCCTAAATTTCCCAAAACAAAAATATTTAGGTGGCGACTTTGTATCTGGCAAAGCAATCCATGTTTGGCACTTCTTTATTAAAATCAGTTTTCCAAAACAATTTGCCAGATTTGGACTCTTTGGTGATTTATCAGTCTTGCATTGCACTTTGCGAGATTAGATTCAGAACCGTGACATTGAGTCCAAACTGTAATAGCTAATGAACAAAACGGATTTTGCGCCTTTCGAACACGGAGCCGTGACGTTTGGGTGGTCTACAGAGGTATTGATGTTCCATTTTCAAGATCTATTCCAGCTCTACCATCTCTCCTCCGCTATCCCTCTCCTCCACCGTCTGGCGTCTTCTCCCTCCTCTACCGTCCAGCGTTCACTGCCTTCCTTCTTCGTCTCCATCTTGTTTTCCCTCTCCATCTTCCCTCTCTCGTTTTGAATCTGCAGATCTATCTACTCTCTTCTACCGTCCGAGGTCCTCTCCCTCCTCCACCGTCCAACATCTTCCTCCGACTTGGACTTTTACGCTCCTCTAGGTCAGTTTGTCTCTCTATTTGATGTCCTTCTATGTTTCAATGTTTTTACACACATATACATATATACACACACACACAATAGGATTTTGAGTACTCTAGAGCTCATTTTGTTTTTTAATACCAAAACTCATTATTTTGAGAATGATTTTTGTTTGGAAATTCAATGTGTTTTTCAATTTGTTTTTTTGGAAAGTAAATCTGTTATTATGTTTTTTAATTTGTTATTCTATTTTGCAATTTGTTTGGAAAGTCAATCTGTTATTCTGTTATTCAATCTGTTTGGAAACTCATTATGTTTTTCAATCTGTTTTTTATTTGGAAAATGTAATCAAATTTCAATACTAGAGCTTGCATCATGAATTGATTTTTAGAAGAAAACAAAAATACTGAAAGGGTACTCCAGAGCTGCTTTTTAATAAACAAAAAATTGCTTCTCAATAGCAAAACTCATTCTGTTTTTTAGACTTGCATTGTTAATGAAGAAACAGAGATATCATATGGACTATAAATGGTTAATGAATATTGGACTGTAATTTTTGAACGAGCAGAAATGGAGATTGATTCAAATAGTGGTCAAAATCCTTTATTAAATGAGAGTGAAGAAGTTAAGAAATCTAAGAGGGGTATGTGTTTTAGTTCAAAGCAAGAAGTGTACACATTTTACGCCAAATACGCTAAACATGTTGGATTTTCCATAACTTGTAAAACACAAGTTTGTGGCGACGATGGGAAATTAAGATATTTTGGGATTGAATGTTCTCAATCGGGAAAGAGAACCAAAAAAGCAGAAGTAAACCCTCTAAAGCCATCTCTATCCACAAAAATTGGTTGCAAAGCAAGGGTACGAGTGACCTTACAAGAGGATGGGAGATTTATGTTAACCACAGTTAACCTTGACCATAATCATGACTTGATTCCCATTGACTCACGTCATTTTGCAATGAATAAGAAAATTCTTACTCTTTTGAAGAGAAGATTAGAAATTAATGATCAAGTAGGAATTGGGGTGTCTAGGAATTATAACTCAATGGTTGTTGAAGTTGGGGGTTATGAGTCATTAACATTTGATGAGCGAGATGCAATGAATTACATTGACAGAGCTAGCAGATTGAGGCTTAGAGAAGGAGATTTCGATGCACTCCAAAAATATTTTTGAGGACGCATGCACAAAATTCGAGTTTCTATTATATGATTGATATTGATACTGACTTTCGCATTATAAACCTGTTTTGGGCAGATGCAATGAGTCGAGCAGCTTATGAAGAATTTGGAGATGTTGTTTCATTTGACACAACTTATCTCACTAACAATTATGATATGCCATTTGCTCCGTTTGTAAGAGTTAACCACCATGGACAGTCGATTTTTCTTGGTTGTGGGTTGTTATCTAGTGAAAACACTGATATATTTGTTTGGTTATTCAAAGCATGGTTAAATTACATGTCAGATCATCCTCCAAAAGCTATAATAATTGATCAATGCAAAGCTATGCAAAATGCTATAGAAATTGTCTTCCCAAATACTCGACATCGATGGTGTTTATTGTACATAATGAAGAAAATTCCGGAGAAATTGAAAGGCTATTCCCAATATGAATCCATGAAGTTGGCTTTGCAAAATGCAGTGTATGACACTTTCACAAAAGATGAATTTGAGACGAGATGGAAAAAGATGATTACAGAATTTAATCTTATGAGAATCAGTGGTTTGGGGTATTATATGATGAGCGACATCGATGGGTTCCTATCTATGTGAAAGACATTTTTTGGGCTGGCATGTCAACTACACAACGAAGTGAGAGCATGAATGCCTTTTTTGATGGATATGTCAACCCAAAGACTACATTAAAGCAATTTGTTGAACAATATGAAAATGCCTTGAGAAGTAAGGTAGAGAAAGAGAAGAAAGCTGACTTCAAGTCTCGACACAAAGTGTTTGATTGCCTAATTGTGTATGGTTTTGAGAAGCAAGGATGCCTACACGAATGCAAAATTCAAAGAAGTGGAAGTAGAGATAAAGAGACTAGTTTATTGTCAACCGTGTCTTGTGAAAGAGAAGGGTTCAATTTCACATATTTTGTGAAGGAAGCCGTGGTAGTTTTTGGGAAGATGATGCATGTGGACTTTATTGTGTATTATAATTCGACTGAATTTGACGTATGTGTCGGTTGTTTTAGTTTAGAGGCATCATGTGTACTCACTCACTCGTTGTGCTCATTGCAAGATGCATAAATGAGGTTCCAAATAAATTCATTCTATGATGAGGGAGAAAATATTTGGATAGAGGGTACACATGCATCAAAACCATATACACTAGCTTTGGGGATGATTTCAATGCAAAGGTCTATGATAAGATGAGCAAAAAATTGATTGGCATTGTACAAGTAGTTGGGAACTCTGAAGGCAAAATCAGAATTATCGACTGTAGATTGGGTGAAAGCAAGGCAAGAGTGATGAAAGATGATGAAGGTGGTGGGAGTAATGTACCAGCTTCTACTAGTAATGTACCACCTATTACTAGTAATGTACTATCTTTCCCGATTGTGAGCATTAATAGAAAAGCAATCAGTAATACGAAGTTGCTTAGTCCTTTGGTCGCTCACCGAAAAGGTCATCTAGTTACCAAACGAAAGGTCGCCAAAGTAGATCAAATAGTCAATCAGTTGAAAGCAAGTAAAACAAAACATAACAAATCAAAGGTAAATTTCATGGTATTCTCTATTTATTTTTCAATACTGTATCATTTCTCTCTATTGAACTTATCATTTACCTCTATTCATTCATCTTGATTAATATAGGGTACTAAGGTGCTTAGAGCTCAATCTCAACTTTAACGTAGTGCACGTAAAGAGCTTTATCCTTGTATGGTTGGCATGCAAAATAGTATGTATGTGTCGGTACGTGTACATAATATGAATTTACATCGATCAATTTATTTTATTTTTCAATAATGTATATTAAACTATTTTTTCATGTCATTGTAATTGATTAGGGACAAATGGTAAATACGATTGGAGGCATACTGGGAAGTATGGACATTATGAGAACTCAACAATGTATTAGAGGCACACCGAGAGTTAATACTGCTGCTATAGACACAAACTTTGATCATTTGGTGACTTTGGTTTTGGTGTATGAGCAGCAGGTCAAATTGGTTCAATTTTGGTTTTTTGAAGCTTGGTTTTTTGGGGCATCTTCAGTTGGTGTTTGGTTCGTCAACTCTGGTTCTTAAGATTTTGATTCTTCTATTTGGTGAGGTCTTTCCTCTTGTTTATTTGTGATTATTTGGAATTCACCTAAGGGTGGTTTTGTGAGACCATTAGTGTCTCGTTTGTAATCGTTTGGAACTTATTTGGTTGATAGTGGAATCGGATTTCGATCCCGTGGACGTACCTCACATTGAGGTAACCACGTAAAATTCTTGTGTTGCCTTTGATTTAATTTTTCCGCATTAGTTTTTATTCCCATTGATTGATTTACTTGTGGGGAATCACATCGATTTTCCCTAACAACTGGTATCAGAGCTTACGGTTTATTTGGGTCTATTTATTTGTGTAAATCAATGGAGGGGAATGTAGGTCGTATGTCTAGCTTCAATGGAAGCAATTGGGTAACTTGGAAAACTAAAATGGAAGACCTATTATTTTGTAAAGATTTGTATGGACCCATTGAGGGTGATAGTGGCAAACCCGAGGGTATGAAAGATGCTGAATGGAAGAGGCTTAATCGAAAAGCCGTTGGTGTTATCCGTCAATGGATTGATGACAGTGTATTTCATCATGTTGCTACTGAAACTTCATCACATGATTTATGGAAAAAATTAGAGAGTCTTTATGATAGAAAATCAGCCACAAATAAAGCCTTTCTGTTTCGTAAGTTGGTTAATTTAAAATATAAAGAGGGCAGCCCTATTCCGGAACATCTGAATGAAATAAAGAGTATTGTTAACCAACTTGCTTCTATGAAAATTATTTTTGATGATGAGTTGCAGGCTTTGATGCTACTTAGTTCCTTGCCCGAAAGTTGGGAGACTTTGGTTGTGACAGTTAGTAATTCGGCACCCGATGGAGTGGTCACAATGGGCCAAGTCACTAGTAGCTTATTGAATGAAGAAACTAGAAGAAAATCAGCGGGGTCCTCTCATTCGGAAGCATTTGTTGTGAGAGGCCGAAGCAAAACAAGGGGGAGGAGTAAGACTCCTCATGGTCGTGATCAAAGCCGTGACAAATCAAAAGATCGTTCTTTTTCAAAGAAAGACGTTGAGTGCTACTATTGTCATGAGAAAGGGCACATGAAGCGGGAATGCCGAAAGCTCAAGAATAAGGAGAAAAGGCGTGACAAAAGTGTGGATAAGAAGCAAGAAGACACAACGGCAGTTACTACCGATGATCTCATGATCGTTTGTGAAGATGATTGTATCAATTTTGTGGGCCAAGAGAGTCATTGGGTGATTGATTCTGGTGCTTCTTTTCATGTGACTTCTCGAGTTGATTTCTTCACTACCTACACTGCAGGAGATTATAGTTCTGTTCGAATGGGTAATGAAGGTTTGTCCAAGATTATCGGCATGGGTGATGTTTGTTTGGAAATAAATTTGGGCTGCAAGTTGTTGCTTAAAGATGTGAGGCATGTTCCCGACATTCGCCTCAATTTGATCTCTACTGGGAAGCTAGATGATGAAGGCTTCAACAACAAATTTGGTGATGGAATATGGAAGCTCACAAAGGGTTCTTTGGTGGTGGCTAAGTGCAAGAAGACTCATACACTTTATTCGATGCAAGGAAAAATTTGTAAAGGTGTTGTCAATGCACTTGAAGATGATACTTCTACCGAATTGTGGCACAAGCGGCTTGGCCATATGAGTGAAAAGGGGCTACAAGTATTGTTCAAGAAAGAGCTTCTACCCGGTTTGAAAGGTATACATCTTAAAACTTGTGTTCATTGTTTGGCAGGTAAACAACATAGAGTTTCTTTTCATAAAAATGTTGCTTCTAGAAAAGAAAATGTTTTGGAGTTGATTCATTCGGATGTTTGTGGTCCTTTAAAAGTTAAAACACATGGTGGTGCACTTTATTTTGTTACTTTCATTGATGATTATTCAAGGAAAGTTTGGGCTTTTCTACTAAAAACTAAAGATCAAGTTCTAGAAGTATTTAAGCATTTTCAGACCATGGTTGAAAGAGAAACAGGGCAGAAATTGAAGTGCATCCGAACAGACAATGGTGGTGAATACATTGGCCCATTTGATGAGTATTGTCGCAGCCAAGGTATTCGGCACCAAAAGACAGTTAAGAAGACTTCTCAACAAAATGGCGTTGCCGAGAGGATGAACCGCACCATTGTGGAAAGAACAAGGTGTTTGCTTTCACAAGCTAAATTGCCAAGATCCTTTTGGGGTGAGGCAATGAGTACAGCGGTTGACGTGATCAATTTATCTCCTTGCTATCCTTTGAATGGTGATGTTCCTGAAAGAGTTTGGACTGGCAAAGATGTGTCTTATGAGTACTTGAGAGTGTTTGGTTGCCGAGCTTTTGTTCACATTCCAAAGGATGAGAGGTCCAAGCTCGATAGTAAGTCAAGACAATGTATTTTTCTTGGCTATGGGCGTGATGAATTTGGGTATAGATTGTGGGATCCGGTCGACAAGAAAGTCATTCGAAGTCGTGATGTTGTGTTTCTTGAAGACCAAACAATTGAAGACTTTGGCAAAGGTGATCAACCGGAGCAAAAACTAGTGATCTCATTGACATGGATCCATCTCCTTCATCTTCAGTTGATGATGAAAATGGGGGAGATGTGCAGCCACCTATTGAAGATGTAGAGGATGATGCTAATCCTAATGAAGTTGAGCTAGAAATTGAGGAAGAGCATCCAACTCAAGAACCGCCACTACAACTTGAGTTAAGAAAATCTACAAGGGACCGACAACCTTCAAGAAAGTATCCTCCCAATGAATTTGTGTTGATTTCCGATCAAGGGGAGCCGGAGAGCTACCAAGAAGCAATTGAGCATGCAAAGAAAGATGATTGGAAAAAGGCCATGGAAGAGGAGATGAATTCCTTGCTTGAAAACCAGACTTATGATTTAGTGAAGTTGCCTAAAGGGACGAAAATTCTGGAAAATAAGTGGGTTTTCAAATTGAAGAATGATAGGAAGAATCTGAGGTACAAAGCACGTCTTGTTGTGAAAGGCTTTGGGCAAAAGAAAGGTATTGACTTTGACGAGATTTTCTCACCGGTTGTAAAGATGTCTTCTATTCGGGTTGTACTTGGCATGGCTGCAAGTATGAACCTTGAAGTTGAGCAACTTGATGTGAAGACCGCATTTCTTCATGGTGATCTTGAAGAAGAAATTTATATGGAGCAACCAGAAGGTTTTGTAGAGAAAGGGAAAGAGAAATTTGTTTGAAAATTGAAGAAAAGTTTGTATGGCCTCAAGCAAGCTCCACGGCAATGGTACAAAAATTTGACTCTTTCATGATGAATAATGGTTTTTCTAAAACCACTTCGGACCATTGTGTGTTTGTGAAAAATTTCCCGGATGGTAAATTTATTATTCTTTTGCTTTATGTTGATGATATGTTAATTGTGGGTCAAGATTCTACCATGATTAACAGGTTGAAATTGGAGTTGAGCAAGTCTTTTGCTATGAAAGATTTGGGACCGGCAAAGCAAATACTTGGTATGAAAATTGTTCATGATCGCAAAAAGGGGCTGATTTGGTTGTCTCAAGAGAGCTACATTGAGAAAGTTCTTGAGAGGTTCAACATGGATAAAGCAAAGCCGGTTGGTTGTCCACTTGCGGGTCACTTCAAACTTAGTTCGAATCAATGTCCTACAAGTGAGAAAGACAAAGAAGAGATGTTAAAAGTTCCTTATGCTTCAGCAGTTGGTTCTTTGATGTACGCCATGGTTTGTACAAGGCCGGATATTGCTCACGCCGTTGGTGTGGTGAGTCGGTTTCTCTCTAATCCAGGTAAAGAACATTGGGCAGCGGTAAAATGGATTCTAAGATATCTTCGAGGGACTTCGAAGGTGTGTTTGTGTTTTGGGGATGGTAAGCCGATACTTGATGGGTTCACAGATTCTGATATGGCTGGTGATGTTGATTCTAGGAAATCTACTTCGGGGTATTTGATGACTTTTGCAAGGGGAGCTGTGGCATGGCAATCTAAATTACAAAAATGTGTTGCTCTCTCAACTACCGAAGCTGAATTTATTGCCATTACAGAAGCTTGCAAAGAAGAGTTATGGTTGAAGAAATTTTTGCAAGCGTTGGGTTTAAAGCAAGAAAAGTATGTGCTTTAATGTGATAGTCAAAGTGCTATTCACTTGAGTAAAAATTCTACTTTTCATTCGAGATCAAAACACATTGATGTGAGATACCATTGGATTCGTGATGTGTTAGACTCGAAATTGTTACAACTCGAAAAGGTTCACACAGATGATAATATCTCGGATATGTTGACAAAGACTTTGTCGAGGGACAAACATTTAAAGTGTCGAACTTTGGCGGGTATGGTTGATGTCTCCACCTAAGTCGGTAGGGGGAGAATTGTTGGGTATACCTCCTTATTGGAGTGTGGGACCCAATTGGTTTTGAAAAAAGAGTTTAATTTGACTTGGTTTAGGTATAATATATTTTTATATATTATATTTGTGGAGGCCCAATCCAAGTTGGAAACAATTAGGGTTTGATTACAAAACCCTAGATTTACAATACATAATGATTGATGTTATTTTTCCCAAGAAAAAAAACGGGGGCGGCTGCTATAGACACAAACTTTGATCATTTGGTGACTTTGGTTTTGGTGTATGAGCAGCAGGTCAAATTGGTTCAATTTTGGTTTTTTGAAGCTTGGTTTTTTGGGGCATCTTCGGTTGGTGTTTGGTTCGTTATTTTGGGTCTTCTTCAACTCTGGTTCTGAAGATTTTGATTCTTCTATTTGGTGAGGTCTTTCCTCTTGTTTATTTGTGATTATTTGGAATTCACCTAAGGGTGGTTTTGTGAGACCATTAGTGTCTCGTTTGTAATCGTTTGGAACTTATTTGGTTGATAGTGGAATCGGATTTCGATCCTGTGGATGTACCTCACATTGAGGGAACCACGTAAAATTCTTGTGTTGCCTTTGATTTAATTTTTCCGCATTAGTTTTTATTCCCATTGATTGATTTACTTGTGGGGAATCACATCGATTTTCCCTAACAAATACATCTCTTACCCCATCGGAATGTATTGGAGGCACACCAGGAGTTATTGACATGATGAGAACTCAACAATCCATGAGTGCTACGAATCAAATTTACGGAGTCGTACCATATTCTTTTGTTGACTTCAATGTACAAATGGATCGAAATGAGTCTCATTTTCGTTAGTTGGAAACTTGTAATTTTAATTCATTTTATGTGACTGAACTTGGAGTTTATTTTGTGGTGGGAGTAATTTAATGCATCTTTCTTTGTTACTTGATAGAGCTTAATTTCTAAGATTTATAGAAATTTGATGGGACTTGGAGCTAGAGTGGTGTGTGTTGGCTTATTTTTGTTGTGCTTTTGATTTGGATTTGTGAAAGTGCTGTTTAAAATCTAA